>JAUCBJ010005003.1:0-41648 GCA_032718475.1 Nemertoderma westbladi | reverse complement strand
ATAGATAGATAGATAGATAGATAGATAGATAGATAGATAGATAGATAGATAGATAGATAGATAGATAGATAGATAGATAGATAGATAGATAGATAGATAGATAGATAGATAGATAGATAGATAGATAGATAGATAGATAGATAGATAGATAGATAGATAGATAGATAGATAGATAGATAGATAGATAGATAGATAGATAGATAGATAGATAGATAGATAGATAGATAGATAGATAGATAGATAGATAGATAGATAGATAGATAGATAGATAGATAGATAGATAGATAGATAGATAGATAGATAGATAGATAGATAGATAGATAGATAGATAGATAGATAGATAGATAGATAGATAGATAGATAGATAGATAGATAGATAGATAGATAGATAGATAGATAGATAGATAGATAGATAGATAGATAGATAGATAGATAGATAGATAGATAGATAGATAGATAGATAGATAGATAGATAGATAGATAGATAGATAGATAGATAGATAGATAGATAGATAGATAGATAGATAGATAGATAGATAGATAGATAGATAGATAGATAGATAGATAGATAGATAGATAGATAGATAGATAGATAGATAGATAGATAGATAGATAGATAGATAGATAGATAGATAGATAGATAGATAGATAGATAGATAGATAGATAGATAGATAGATAGATAGATAGATAGATAGATAGATAGATAGATAGATAGATAGATAGATAGATAGATAGATAGATAGATAGATAGATAGATAGATAGATAGATAGATAGATAGATAGATAGATAGATAGATAGATAGATAGATAGATAGATAGATAGATAGATAGATAGATAGATAGATAGATAGATAGATAGATAGATAGATAGATAGATAGATAGATAGATAGATAGATAGATAGATAGATAGATAGATAGATAGATAGATAGATAGATAGATAGATAGATAGATAGATAGATAGATAGATAGATAGATAGATAGATAGATAGATAGATAGATAGATAGATAGATAGATAGATAGATAGATAGATAGATAGATAGATAGATAGATAGATAGATAGATAGATAGATAGATAGATAGATAGATAGATAGATAGATAGATAGATAGATAGATAGATAGATAGATAGATAGATAGATAGATAGATAGATAGATAGATAGATAGATAGATAGATAGATAGATAGATAGATAGATAGATAGATAGATAGATAGATAGATAGATAGATAGATAGATAGATAGATAGATAGATAGATAGATAGATAGATAGATAGATAGATAGATAGATAGATAGATAGATAGATAGATAGATAGATAGATAGATAGATAGATAGATAGATAGATAGATAGATAGATAGATAGATAGATAGATAGATAGATAGATAGATAGATAGATAGATAGATAGATAGATAGATAGATAGATAGATAGATAGATAGATAGATAGATAGATAGATAGATAGATAGATAGATAGATAGATAGATAGATAGATAGATAGATAGATAGATAGATAGATAGATAGATAGATAGATAGATAGATAGATAGATAGATAGATAGATAGATAGATAGATAGATAGATAGATAGATAGATAGATAGATAGATAGATAGATAGATAGATAGATAGATAGATAGATAGATAGATAGATAGATAGATAGATAGATAGATAGATAGATAGATAGATAGATAGATAGATAGATAGATAGATAGATAGATAGATAGATAGATAGATAGATAGATAGATAGATAGATAGATAGATAGATAGATAGATAGATAGATAGATAGATAGATAGATAGATAGATAGATAGATAGATAGATAGATAGATAGATAGATAGATAGATAGATAGATAGATAGATAGATAGATAGATAGATAGATAGATAGATAGATAGATAGATAGATAGATAGATAGATAGATAGATAGATAGATAGATAGATAGATAGATAGATAGATAGATAGATAGATAGATAGATAGATAGATAGATAGATAGATAGATAGATAGATAGATAGATAGATAGATAGATAGATAGATAGATAGATAGATAGATAGATAGATAGATAGATAGATAGATAGATAGATAGATAGATAGATAGATAGATAGATAGATAGATAGATAGATAGATAGATAGATAGATAGATAGATAGATAGATAGATAGATAGATAGATAGATAGATAGATAGATAGATAGATAGATAGATAGATAGATAGATAGATAGATAGATAGATAGATAGATAGATAGATAGATAGATAGATAGATAGATAGATAGATAGATAGATAGATAGATAGATAGATAGATAGATAGATAGATAGATAGATAGATAGATAGATAGATAGATAGATAGATAGATAGATAGATAGATAGATAGATAGATAGATAGATAGATAGATAGATAGATAGATAGATAGATAGATAGATAGATAGATAGATAGATAGATAGATAGATAGATAGATAGATAGATAGATAGATAGATAGATAGATAGATATAAAACGTAATTACACTATGTACATGTACAACTTTACCGAGAGCGTGACAATGTTCGACTCAACGATAAAGATGTAATGTACAGAACAATTTATTATAAAACGTATTTACAGCATAAATAGTAAATAATTAATAAACTAATAACTTACTGTAGGACTATTGTACCTATTTTTACATTGCACACGGAGATGAGATTTAACTGCAGATTTAAAAGAATGTTGATTATTTAGGTTTTTAATTTCATTAGGCAGAGCGTTCCAATTTTTTATGCCGTTAAAAAAGAAAGTATCAGATTCAAAGGATTTACAATTCGGGAGGTAGAAGTTTGAAGCACTAGCTCTGGTACTGTAAGAGTGTGTATCGCGTACTCTGTTGAATTTTTGTTTTAGGTAATTGGGACATTTACCATTATACACTTTATGCACTATCTACTATCTAAGTTAAGTAGTCCAGATTCAGAAAAGTCATCTGGAGTTAGGTGGTGCCTAGGTTTGTAGTCTTTAACCCTATTAAACCCGGGGGGGGGGTCAATATGACCCCTCCCGTGGTTTTTTTATTATAATTCTGAAACTAACACAGTTGGGAATCTGAAATTTTATGACTTTTCCTAAAAATCTATTGTCTTCCTAGTAGTGAAAACCGTTTTCAAAAATATTGGGTACTTTTCGAGTTATAGCACCATTTTTTAACCCTACTTTTGGCACTTTTTTTGAGACGTTTTTTGAAAATTACATTTCATTAAATATTAATTGTAACATCTCTATTTTTGATTTACACCGGTTTTTTGGTGTTAGAAATTTGATGGAATTCATATAAATTGATTTAGAAATTTCAAACTTGTTTTTTTCGGTGGGTGCCAAATTTTGGTGCCAGCACCAAATTTTGAAATAAGTCAATTTTGTAAATTGATCGTTTGAAACTTGTTTTTTACGCAATTGGGGTTTTTTGGGTTTCTGGATTCGATGAAATATATACGAGTTGCACCAAGCGTATCAAACTTGTATTTTTCGGTGCTGTGTGCAAATTTTGGTGCTAGCACGAAATTTTGAAAATCTGTTCAATAGATAAAATTGCTTGTGACAATTTATTTCTTGCGTTTTAGAGGTTTATGGCTGTTCTGAATTCAATGGAAAATACAATTATCGAACTAGACATCTCAAACTTGTATTTTTCGGATGTGGGTGCAAAATGTGGTGCTAGCACCACATTTTGAAAACCATCAAATATATCAATTGATTGTGTCACCTTGTTTCTTGCGTTATACGGGTTTGTGATGGTTCTGAATTCAATGGAATCAGTAAAAATTTCATAAGAGTTCTCAAACTTGTATTTTTTGCCGGTGGGTGAAAATTGTTGTGCCAGCACCAAATTTTGGAAAATATGCAAATTAATAAGTAGATAGTATCACCTTGTTTCTTGCGTTATACGGGTTTATGAGGGTCCTGAATCCGATGGAATCAATAAAAACAGCACTGGACATCGCAAACTTGTACTTTTTGGTGATGGGTACGAAATTTGGTGCTAGCACCAAAATTTGCCAAATTACGCCGAAAAATACAAGTAGCAATGATCTGGCATATTAGAAATGTATTCCATTAGAATCAGCGCCCTCGAAAACCTGAAAATGTGAATTTATAGCATCGTATAAGTGAATTAAAAATTTTGTGTTCTAACTGAAAAGTGCTGGTTACTTGTTTTTTTCATTTTTTTTCCTACGCAGAGAGGACTAAACAGCCATTTATAGTAATCATATCATTTTTTAATATTTTGCAATGTATTTTGCACCCCAGAAAACCTGTATTGAAAAATAATTAGCCGAAAATGTAACTTTCAAATTTTGTGAAAATTGTGCACTACTTGTAATTTTGGTGCTGCAATATAACCACCCCAGTACATTTTTTCGGAAATTTTTTTTTTCGGTCGGATCCAGACAAGTGATAGCTACGCACAAACAAAAAATCAGCCGTTTTCGTAAATATTTGTAGATTTTAGAGGGGGGGGTCAATATGACCCCCTCCCCGGTATTTGTACAACATTTTATAGCCCGGTACTAATAGGGTTAAAGAAAATTCAAACTTTCCTGCTATTTTAGATATTACCATTTTTCTATGTTGAACAATAACTTGTCAAAAATGAATGGAATTCAACGAAATTTTTCATGCTTGCTAAACATATAACAACTAAAACAACTTTCTAGCAATTTTATTTATATCTGTACCGTGTGAGCCTTTTTTATGAAAATGGCCCCTTACAATTGTAAAATATAGTGCTGCTCGAAGGCTTTTCAAAATCAGACTAGCTCTTACGTTTGGGTTTTTCAATAACTTGAGATTGAGTAAAGATATGAGAAAACTGCTTGCAGATTTGAAATCTACATTAGTTTTGGCACATGATAAAATAAAAAAACTTTTTTGCCAATTTCCAAAATAGGGGGGTGCTACCCCCCTTAAGGGGGGGGGGGGGGGGGGGGTGCTACCCCCCCTTAAGGGGGGGGGGGGGTGCTACCTCCCCTTAAGTGGTAGATGATGTTCTTTATCGTGCAATTCTCGATCCCATTATTACATGTATAGCAACGGACACTCTGTGGTGCTGGGCTGGGTACAGTGCTGATCTAATAAGTATGTCGTGAAGTTTCGGGCCTGAGGTGGGCACGACCCTAGTTCAGTTTCCAAGTGTGGATGCTCGTTCTGCGTCCTGGACCTTGCGTAATATCGCTTCGTTAATGTACGTAACTACCGCAGTGGTGTGATGCTTTCTTGGTGCTGCCTATTTTTTGGTCTCTCCTTTTTACGTGGGTGGAGTGCTTGTTGTGTTAGTTTCGTTATAGTTTCTTTCGGCCATTCATTCCGCGCTAGGATATGGTGTGCTTTGAGAATGCTTCTATTTCGCCCTTCCTTTGTATTGGAGTTCCTAATGGCTCTGTTGATAAAATTTCGCGCTGTACTGTATAAGGTAGTGGAGGGATGGCGGCTGTTGAAATTAATGGTTACTTCGGCACTAGCTGGTTTTATATATAGTTCACATTTTATTGTGCCTTCATTACTGATCGTTGTCCAGACATCGAGGAATGCCGAGGTTCCATCATAGGATTTGTCTACCATATATTTTATAGTTTGGTGGCGGCTGTTGAGGTAGTCCATAGACTGCTCCAATTATTCCTCTCCGTGGGCCCATTTGGACCAACCATCGCATCGTCGTGGTATCTAAACCACCACTCAACCTTTCGGGGGTAATTCCTCTAACCACCGGGTTTCTTTATGGTGAACGTAGTTTTGAGCAAAGGGGGCCGCTTTTCTATCATCCATCCACAATCCTTTGGTTTGCTTGTAGTACTTATTGTCGAATTCAAAGAAATTATTGGCTGTGGTCAGTTTTAAAAGGCCATAAAAGTCATTAGTGTCAACACTGTATGTGTAGATGTCTCCCCGATGTTTTTTAAAGAATTCAGTGATGACTTCTATGCCTTCATCAACAGGTATGTTATGTTGGTGTACATCGCGGTGATGTCTGTGCTGAATGAAATGTCACCATGTTCTAGCGGTGGTAATTCTTTCACTTTGGTGATGAACTCATTGGTGTTTTTCAGTTTCTCCAGTATAAGGGCTGCTAGTTGTCTAGGAATCTGTCCGACAAACCAGGATGGTTTTTCTCCGGCTGAACTACATGCTGCAGAGATTGGTCGCATGGGTACACACCTGGTTTGTGGCGACTGGTTTGTGCCGACTGCCAGGACGCCGTACGATCATCCACACTCGGAAACTGAACTAGGGTCATGATATCGAGTATGATATGATCGATATGATATCGAAAAATATCGAGAGTAAAAATATTGATGTGTTGAAAAATATCGAGAGTAAAAATATCAAGTGTTGAAAAATATCGAGAGTAAAAATATCGAGTGTTGAAAAATATCGGGGGTAAAAACATCGAGTGTTGAAAAATATCGAGTGTTGAAAAATATCGAGAGTAAAAATATCGCGAGTAAAAATATCGAGTGTTGAAAAATATCGAGAGTAAAAATATCGAGTGTTGAAAAATATCGAGTGTTGAAAAATATCGAGAGTAAAAATATCGAGTGCTGAAAAATATCGAGAGTAAAAATATTGAGTGCTGAAAAATATCGAGAGTAAAAATATCGAGTGTTGAAAAATATCGAGAGTAAAAATATCGAGTGTTGAAAAATATCGAGAGTAAAAATATCGAGTGCTGAAAAATATCGAGAGTAAAAATATTGAGTGCCGACAAATATCGAGAGTAAAAATATTGAGTGCTGAAAAATATCGAGAGTAAAAATATTGAGTGCTGAAAAATATCGAGAGTAAAAATATCAAGTGTTGAAAAATATCGAGAGTAAAAATATCGAGTGTTGAAAAATATCGAGGGTAAAAACATCGAGTGTTGAAAAATATCGAGTGTAAAAATATCGAGTGTTGAAAAATATCGAGAGTAAAAATATCGAGTGTTGAAAAATATCGAGAGTAAAAATATCGCGAGTAAAAATATCGAGTGTCGAAAAATATCGAGAGTAAAAATATCAAGTGTTGAAAAATATCGAGTGTTGAAAAATATCGAGAGTAAAACTATCAAGTGTTAAAAAATATCGAGTGTTGAAAAATATCGAGAGTAAAAATATCGAGTGCTGAAAAATATCGAGAGTAAAAATATTGAGTGCTGAAAAATATCGAGAGTAAAAATATCGAGTGTTGAAAAATATCGAGAGTAAAAATATCGAGTGTTGAAAAATATCGAGAGTTGAAAAAATATCGAGAGTTAAAAATATCGAGAGTAAAAATATCGAGTGTTGAAAAATATCGAGTGTTGAAAAATATCGAGAGTAAAAATATCGCGAGTAAAAATATCGAGTATTGAAAAATATCGAGTGTTGAAAAATATCGATAGTAATAATATCGCGAGTAAAAATATCGAGTGTTGAAAAATATCGAGAGTAAAAATATCAAGTGTTGAAAAATATCGAGAGTTAAAATATCGAGTGTTGAAAAATATCGAGAGTAAAAATATCGAGTGTTGAAAAATATCGCGAGTAAAAATATCGAGTGTTGAAAAATATCGAGTGTTGAAAAATATCGAGAGTGAAAATATCGCGAGTAAAAATATCGAATGTTGAAAAATATAGAGTGTTGAAAAATATCGAGTGTTGAAAAATATCGAGAGTAAAAATATCGAGTGTTGAAAAATATCGCGAGTAAAAATATCGAGTGTTGAAAAATATCGAGTGTTGAAAAATATCGAGAGTAAAAATATCGCGAGTAAAAATATCGAGTGTTGAAAAATATCGAGAGTAAAAATATCAAGTGTTGAAAAATATCGAGAGTTAAAATATCGAGTGTTGAAAAATATCGAGAGTAAAAATATCGAGTGTTGAAAAATATCGCGAGTAAAAATATCGAGTGTTGAAAAATATCGAGTGTTGAAAAATATCGAGAGTAAAAATATCGCGAGTAAAAATATCGAATGTTGAAAAATATAGAGTGTTGAAAAATATCGAGTGTTGAAAAATATAGAGTGTTGAAAAATATCGAGAGTAAAAATATCGAGAGTAAAAATATCGAGAGTAAAAATATCGAGAGTAAAAATATCGAGTGTTGAAAAATATCGAGAGTAAAAATATAGAGTGTTGAAAAATATCGAGAGTAAAAATATCGATAGTAATAATTTTTTAAAATAAGGGTTGCATGATAATATTTTTTCTAAAAATGTTCTACAGTAGAACAAAAAATGTGTTCTTGAACAAAAATATTTATCAACATTGGTAGCTTACACGTGTTCTATAACATTTATAAAAAGAATTAGAAAATACTAGTTATTTTCAAAAATTTAAAATGTGATGTAGAACTAAAAAATGTGTTCTAGATCAAAAATATTTACCAAAATTTATAGCTAGCATTTCTTCTATAATATATATATAAAAAATAGCAAAAACTAGCTAGTATAATAAATCTGTTAAATGGGTACCCAAGGTTGTATTAATGCCATTTATTTGCACTTGCACTGTTGTAACCCATGCACTGCAATATTGTCCCATAATTCTAAATAAAATGCTCATGCAAAATGCAATATTTTTTACTCTCGATATTTTTCAAACACTCTATAATTTTACTCTCGATATTTTTCAACACTCGATATTTATCAACAGTCGTTATTTTTACTCTCGATATTTTTCAACACTCGTTATTTTTACTCTCGATATTTTTCAACACTCGTTATTTTTACTCTCGATATTTTTCAACACTCGATATTTTTACTCTCGATGTTTTCAACACTCGATATTTTTACTCTCGATATTATTCAACACTCGATATTTTTACTCTCGATATTTTTCAACACTCGATATTTTTACTCTCGATGTTTTCAACACTCGATATTTTTCAACACTCGTTATTTTTACTCTCGATATTTTTCAACACTCGATATTATTACTCTCGATATTATTACTCTCGATATTTTTTAACACTCGATATTTTTAAAGTAAAAGTAAATTTTCTTCGGCCACTAGGCCAGGGATTACGCACAAAGTCTGACGACTTATTTCCAGTGCGCGGTCCCCCCAGAACTTTACTCCCCAGAGGAAACTCCAGTACTCATTTAGCTACCACTTAAGGATGCAAGGCAGAGATGCGCCCTGGCTGGTCCCTTTAAAGCATTCGTGCCGAAACAAAAACTGCCCTGGCCCATGTGAGGATCGAACCCACGACCTACGGGAGATGTGAATTCAATGCAACCACTACACCAAGGTGGAACCTTGGTGAACCTCAGTGTTTTCAACACTGGATATTTTTACTCTCGATAATTTTCAACACTCGTTATTTTCGATATTTTTCATCTCGCGGTATTTTTACTCTCGATATTTTTACTCTCGATATTTTTACCTTCGTTGAACTACATAAAACATTGGCAGTGTACGTACAATCAAGAACTGTCGCTTGATGAGTCACTCCTATTATTTAAGGGGAGGTTACACTTTAGACAGTTCATCCGAATAAAAAGAGCACGTTTTGGGATAAAGTTATTTATACTATCTGATTCCCATGGTTACTTCGTCAGTGTCATTGTTTATTATGGAGCTGGGGAGGACATTGAGCTTCTGAACTTCTGAGCCCAATGCACAAAGTATATCCAAATCAGAGAAAGTGGTTGTTGCTCTTCTGAGTGTAACTGAACTGTTAGATAAAGGTTATAATGTTACATTGGATAACTGGTACTGTAGCCTCTGCCTATCAACCTACCTTCACTCACGGGATACTGGAATGAGAGGAACCCTTCAAGCGAAAAGGGGAGTACCGGACGAATGTAAAGATAAATAACTGCTTCCAAATTCTTCTTCAGATTTAAGGAATGATTATGGAAAGGGACTGGTACTAATGATCAAATTCCGCGATAAGAAACAAATCTACTTCATTTCAACAATTGATAATGCGGGGGAAGTGGAGGATACTCGGAATGTTGCCAGTGAAAACTTCACCTAAGAAACCAAAGGCCATTTGTACAATTACAATATGGGTGGTGTTGATGTAACCGACCAAATTATCTCGTCAGCTGATTGCTGCCGTAAATCATACAGATGGTCAAAAAAACCTGGACTACATTTCACTGAACGGTTATTGCTCAATGAATATATTCGATACGGTACAAAACTGAGAATGGAAAATACCGTTTACATTTTCCTGATTTCCTTATTCATGCTGTGGTTGAACACCTGACTAAGGTACCTTCTACTTATTCAGAAAGGAAAAGGAAAGCTCCGCCTTCAATAGGACTAGTGGTTCCAGCTGATGTTGTTCACAAACTTGAAAAAATTCTGCCAACGGAAAAATCGAGGGCACCACAAAAGAGATGTCGAGTTTGTTGGAGGGGTAGAATTAGAAACGAGTCACGATACCAATGTGTTTCCTGTTCAAAACTACATGGCTTGTGTATTTCAGGGGACTGTTTCTTTGTGTATCACAGATAAGTTATAAAATGTGCATTATCCTGGAGAATTAAAAGAATATTATAGTTTATCATTAATTCTTGCTTTTTGTTTACACATTGCTGGGGCAACAAACCAGTATTATATCCGTATAATCCTGATTTTTTGAGGTAATATACTCCAAACATGAATTTGTTCAAGATTGTGGGAAATATTATGAGAATAAATTAGCTAGTAATCGATTGTACTAAAAAAAACTATATATTTAAAGCGCTGCTACGCAAGGTGGAACTGCGATGGAAGTAGCTAAACTTAATCTTCACGTTTTGTGCTGATTTTGGAGAGAATTAGCCTACCGTAACGGGTTTGAATTTCACTCTATAATGATTTCCTTATGACATTTTCTTATCTTTTATTAGTATTATGGGTGAATGAGTGGTTTCATATTATTATAACTTTTTGTTGATGTTAAATATATAGTTGTAGATGTAGATTTGTGGATTTGCCCAATAATAAAGTAGACAAAAGCTTTCGTAAGAATGCGAAATTAAAATCATGAAGGAAAAGAAATTGAGATGCATTACTGTATGCCAAAATAAAGAATTATTTTCAAAAATAATTGTTGCTTTTTAATGAAGCCTGAGAGAGGCGAACTTGTAGCATTGGAGGTGGACAACAATGGTTAGAAGATAACCTCTCGTTTTGTCTTTAAGGGGTTTTTTTGAGTTGAAACTACAAAGATGAAAGTCTGTAATAAGATCTATCTATTGGTTGTAGGTTCGAGCCCTGCTGGGGTCTATTGAGCCTTTAATCCACTGGTGTGAATAAAATGAGTAAAATTACTGGGAGCAACACTTGGGATAGGAGTAGCGCCCATTCCTACCCTCGGGTAGCAGATGGAGTAGAACCCACCCCCACCCTCGGTGAGCAGCTATCGAAAGAGGAGCCTTCGGGTCGCCCCCGGCTTCGGCCAACTATCTGCTTTCTCGATTATTGAGTAAAATAACCAAACATGAATTTAGTATAGAAGCATATTCATGGCGTTTTATTTAGGCTTCCAAGTTAATTAGTTTCAGTGATGAGCTGCATGCAAGCTCATCACTGCTACAGCATGAGCTACAGTAGTAGCTCATGCATACTCTTGTGCAGCTCCGTACGGTAACAACAACAATTAATTTTTACTGACTTGAAGATGCAGACTCAGCAGAGTGTGGGCTTGAGATTTTTGAGATAAAAAATCGATGGATATTGCATATATATATATCATAATAAATCATTATATAAATGTTATCTTCCCATTTATTTATTCAAGGAAATTACAATTATTTGTCATTTTAATGACGATATACAATTATAATAAAAATATGTTACTACATAAGTACTATTTATTATCAACCACTGAGGCAAACACTAGAGACTTACACCCTCCCCCATAAACTACAAAAAATATTGAATCACGACATTAATCACTAAAATTAGTAGCCACGAGGGCCTTCAAAAAAACAAAGAAAACAAAAGAACACAAAAACCACACATAATAAAATGCTGAAAACACTTGTGTATACTATTTATTATGGCGATGTGTATAAACTACACTGCACGAAATTATTTACTTCCATAGCATCATTATGAGAGTAACTCTTCTTCTGAGTCTTCTTCATACCCAAGAAGGTGTACTAGAAAAGTGCAAATCAGCAAATATGATTTGGCGATTTTGGGTTTTTCAAGCAGCAAGATAGTTTGTGTCAAGATTTATGTTCACCAATTATAATCACGTAGGTAGGTTCAGTTATATAAACTTCTATTATCTATTAGAATTGAGTATAATTTATGTTTCTTTTTTATCAATCAACCCACTGAGTAGAGGCTCAGTTTCATCTTCAACAATTTGTTGCTCACTATTATCAACCCGCGAAAATATTTCCCTCCCATGGTATTTATAATAAACAAGCAATATAATAGCCGGGATCATCACAAGAATGCTGAATCCACAGAAAACTGTAGCAGCTAAAGGGAACTTAATATATTGAGCCAATGGCCCGGCAACTAATGGACCGATAAACAGACCACAAGCCCCTGTGCTGGTTGCAAGGGACATCACAACTGTGTGGTTACCGATAGTTTGTGGCCATTGAAGGCGGTATTTGTATATTTTAAGCAGCGTTTCTATATAAGGTGTCGTCATTGACATTCCAAATCCTAATAAAGCAGTTCCAACTATCACAATGCTAATTCTATCTGGTAAGTTCAATAAAGGTGATGGCCCCATCAGTAACAATCCTATTATACCAACCAAATGGGAAACAATCATCACTATCAAAGTATTGATTGTTCTATATCTGGCCAGAAATGCACCCCATGCTAATCCTGTTGAAACGTTTATGAGTGGAGCTATAAGAAACATTGATCCAACTTCTACAGGAGACAATTCATATACATTCACAAGATGAATAGCGAATGTTGTTTCATAGAAGCCCATAGCCATAGCCATTACAAACCACATAGAGAAAGCAGATAAACATACCCTGTCTTTGAGTAAATCAAATATGGTCTTTGTGGTAACAATTTTGCTGGGTTTGATGCCAGGGAGAGAGATTATGTTTATCAATGCTATGACTACTTCTGTTCCACCAAGGATTACAAAGGGAGTAACAAAGTTGGTGTATTGGTATAGAATTCCTCCCAGGGCAGGTCCGCACATGGTTCCTCCAAAGAAGGCATTGTGAAGAAGTGATAAAACAAATATTTTTTCTTTCTGTGGGAAACAAGTATTAACATTAACAATGTATTAACTTTGAGCTAGTTGTAATTCTTGATAAATTATCAATGGCCTTGAATTTATTTACTTCGGTCTTGAACTTATGTATGTCCCTCTTCAATTATTTATATGTCGGTTTTGATTTATTATTGTTACACACGATATATTTAGATCATGCTTGATTTAATTATGTCGTCCTTGAATTATTTTATGTCGTTCTTGATTTCCATTCACTCGTTCTTGCTCTTGATTCACATTGGTTGAAGGGATCCCCCCCCCCCTCCAGTTGTAATCAACCAATCAGCATTGACCTGGTTGATGAATGACATTGTACTATATTGCATATACACTATTATATAATCATGAAACTGAAGCTAAAATTTCTAAAACAATATATTGTATAACATTACACTGTATAAACTCGGCCAACTTGTGGAAATTGGACATCTCCCTAAGAAATCCCTGGTTGTAGATTAGAAGGTACAGCTGTACAAGGTGGTGGCCCTGACCATTAAGGTACTCAGTACAGAACGCGGTGGTGTACCATATTGTACAATACATCATAACATACAGCTGATTCAGCAACCAGGTCATTGCTGATTGGTTGATTACAACTGGGGGGTAGCTATGGCCATGTGGAAGCTTTGACCCTGTGGGACCTTTGACCATGTGGAACCTTTGACCATAAGCAAGCTAGTATCTACTATGAAGTCTCGGTTTCCAGGAGACAGAATAAATATATATTATTTTGGAGATCCTATTGTTTAGGATGCGATGCTAGACAATGTGGGACAAGTGTAGTGTACTGTAATTATACATCAACCCCAAAGTGCGTGCACCTAGCATAAGCATGGAATGCAGAGTGCTACGTAAGGCTTTAGTATCGCTGACATTGCCCTTTGGGCTGCAACTCATATGAGATCAGTTTGACCTTCACCCCATAGTACCAGGATGCGCTGGCCCGATTGTATGGTTACGATCGCATAGCTAATACAATGATTTATGGTACATTTTAAGAAGTAATGTGAATCACATTTTGATCCAAACCTCAGACTGAACTGTAAGAAGATGGGACTATTAACTTAGCATAATTGGCTATTTTATAACAGACTAATGTCGTATTACTATATGGATAATACGAAATTAGGCAACATTTAGAGAGGTTTGGGTCAACCATCACATTACACTTTTAATTGTAAATGTACTATAAATATAATATAATATAACAATAAAATAAATAGTGTCTGATGACTCCAGATTGATTACTCACCTTATACAAACTGCCAGCCAAGCTGTAGCAAGCTAAGTTGGCACCACCTAGGGTGAAAGCTTCAATGATACGACAACTGAAACAAAGAACAATATAAGATACACCAGGTGGGCCCAAATCCAATATGCCAAATAAAGCCATACAAGTACCAGCCAATATATATCCCGATATTAATACAAACTTAACCCCAATATTTGGTATAAAATTTCCGAAAACGATGTACGAAAGACACCTTATTCCAGCATAGACACCAAACAGTATGCCAACAAGGGATTCATTAAAGCCTCGAGTTACAGCCCTGGTAGTAAAGAATGCAGCAGGTAGAGAGAAACACATTCCTGCACTGAAAGATTGGATAACCAACAGGATTGTATTAGTAAGCCGATGTCTAATAATCCTCCATAAAATATTCCCGGAATTATTTCTTAAAATGATTGTTGAATCACGAACGTCTTCATCAGGTTTACTTGTACATTTATAATCATCAATAACATCAACATCTGATAGAGCTATGATTTCCTTCATTATAACAATTTAGCAAAGTAAGTGAAAGATAAAGATGATAGCAATGCGAATAATATCTGTAACTCTGATTGTGTATTAATAATGAATCAATTGATAATGTATATCTATATATACAGTATTAGGCCTATGTGTGTTAATAATAACTAATAATAATTAATAATAACATAAAAACCTCTTTGAAGCACTTCAGTCAATGGATGAAGACCAATCCACCGATTCAATATACCAGAATATAATAACAGCCCACAAGGAATCAGCTAAGAGGCATATCCCCCAGAAACCCAAACGAAAACAGTATGTGCCATGGCAAAACTCTGAGGTTACTTGTAAGAGAGAAGATCTTAAGATAGCCTACAAAGTTAAAACCGAACAACCAACAACCGAAAAGATTAACAAGGTTGAGAAAGCTAAGGACGATCTTAAATTGGCCTACAACATCAGCCAGGAAAAGTATAAGATAAAACAGGATAAAACTTAAGCAATTACAACTGCTCACATACACCAACAATCAAGACTTACCTGGCAAACTGTACATGAGGTATCTGGTCGGAAAAGTTGTGCAAAGGGGCGCCTCAAAGCCGATAGTCCTGAAGAACGGTTGGGAAGTGGAAAAATAACTTCAGCAACTTGCTTGGGCAGCCACCATACATCGAGGTCACCCCTACAAGGAAAATATATGACAAGACACTTCCTATAGAAACAGGGGACTTCACACCTGCCGAACTCCAAAGAAGCATTAAAAGCATGTCCAATAGTAAAGCAAGTGGATTAGATGAAATCCCAGCGGAGGGGTATGGAAAACCGGAGTGCTAAACAGACCATTATTGAATGTTTGCAACCGGATGTTAAAAGGGGAAAAGCCACCACCAATTTGGACTAAAGGTCAAAAAAGCCTCTCCCCAAGAAAGGAGACCTCGGCATACCAACAAACTATTGTGGGATCTGTCTGCTTGTGGTAGCTGCCAAAATATACAATAAAATGATTCTATATAGGATTAGGCCTCACATAGGGAAAATACTGCATAAGAGTCAAAACGGATTTCGATCAAGTAGATCAACAATAGCTCAGATACTTGCACTGCGGAGACTGATTGAAGGAATTAAGTCAAAGAATCTCCCCGCAGTCATAAACTTTGGACTTCAAGAAGGCATTCTACTCCATCCATAGAGGTAAAATGCTTGAAATCTTAAGAGCTTATGTAATACCAGAAGTAATTGTTGCTGGCATTGGATTGTTATATTGTGACACAGAAGCGCAGGTACTCTCACCAGATGGTGAAACTGAGTTTTTCTCAATCCTGGCTGTCGTACTGCAAGGTGACACATTAGCACCATGACTATTTGTAATTGTGCTGGATTACACAATGAGGACGGCCACAAAGGGTGAAGATCTGGGATTCACACTTCAAGAACGCAGAAGTAGTAGATATCCGGCAACTACAGTGACAGACACCGACTTTGCAGATGACATCGCCCTGCTCTCTAATATGCTAGCAGATGCACAGCTTCTACTAAATAAAGTGGAGAGGGCTGCTAAGGAGGTTGGATTGCATATAAATGCTACCAAGACCGAATTCATGACCTTTAATGTTGATGGAAACTTGACAACCATTGATAATAATCAACTAAGGAAGGTCGATGACGTCCAGTACCTTGGATCATGGATAGAGAGTAGCAAAAAGGACATAGAAGTTAGGAAAACAAAGGCTTGGGTAGCTCTATTAAAAATGGATACCATCTGGAAATCAGATCTCTCCAGGCACCGGAAGACTAAGTTCTTTCGAGCCACAATGGAAAGTGTATTTTTATACGGGGGTGAGACCTGGACACTGACTAAATCACTTGAACAACGAATTGATGGTTGCTACACAAGACTACTACGGGCAGCCCTAAACATCAGCTGGATACAACACATGACAAACACCGAGCTTTATGGTACAATACCGCCTGTATCCACCATCCTCTGTGAACGCAGATTAAGATTCAGTGGGCACTGCTGGCGAAGTAAAGACGAGGTCATACCAGATCTACTTTTCTGGCAACCAACTCATGGAAAGCATAGTCGTGGACAACCGGCCATAACATATATAGATCAACTTGAAAGGGATACTGAACTTGGGAGAAACGAAATTGCGACAACTATGGAAAATCGGGAAGCCTGGAAGGATCTCATTTCCACTGTCCGAGTTCGCTGGACCTAGTAGTAGTAGTAGTATTAATAATGAATCAATTGATAATGTATATCTATATATACAGTATTAGGCCTAAAGTTAAAACATCTTCAGATCGCTGCCTAACAGGATGCACCGCTTCCAAATTATACCTCTATTTTTTAATTTAATCCCATTAGTCATATTTCTTTGCATGTTTGTTTCTAAAGTTAAAAATTTCAAATAATATAAAGTTAGGCAATTGCTTCTTATACGTATCTAAGTTTTAGAAAGCAATGAATACCATTAATTAGAGCCAGTCCACTCTCCACACCAAACACATTAGGAATGAATGACGAGTAGGAATCATGACGCCCTGAAATCATTGTAGGAATTATTTCCTAAAATTAATTAGTGACATATTTATAATTCGCAAAGTGAGATACATATTATTTCTAGCGAAACATTTAAAACCAAGAATATTCAATACCATACTGTGGTTACTGTTACTCACATAGGCTTTTGGCAAAACAATCTAACAACATATCAGTACAGAATATACTGGAGTTCAGGCCTACTTTGGCTACTTTATATCATATGTATAGATTTATTGGACATGATTTCCCTGTTAAAACTGGTATGACATTTAATTGGCTAATGGCTTTTCCCCATACACTTATTTACGCAAAGTATGACAGATTAATTAAAATTAATAAATGATACTTGATCATGAGCTGGTGAAAAAATAAGTATATTAATATAAATTGTAAACTTTTCAACCACACAGTCTGGATTATAGTTAATCTGCAACTACAGGATAAAACTCCACTACCACTTTATTCATTTTGTACAGACATATAGCCTACAAGCTTCGAGCACAATGCTTATCCCTCAACAGTGGGGTATTATAACCAAATCAATAAATAAGAGATTTGAATAATTGTGGAGAAACAATATTATATATACCGTTTCAACAGCCAATTTCCCAGGTAATCACGCAATGGACACCAAATTATCAATGTACAAACACCAATAAGTACATCATATTGAAGTAGATTTTAATCAAAGACGCTCAAAGATTAATAGTCTCAAATGCGATGTACCTTGGACCACTACCAGGGGGAACACTTACTGGTATTGACTAATAATACATTATTAGTGATTATTAGACAAAGGTAAATGATAATAATCTAGCTGTTGTAAAGCTGTTTAAGTAGTGAGAGAACGTCCCACAGATGATAAAACTTATAGGGTAGGTATCTCCGGCCCAAGTCCAACTTACGGTAGTCGTAGTACCGTAAGGTACCCGGTATTTTGGCGATATTATCGATATTATCATTTAGTCATGAAAAAGTAAATGGTATAATTAATTTATATTTTATTGGCAATAATAATTAATACAATTAAATTAATAATTCAACTACATCAATAGCAATGGAGGTGTCTGCTGCTGACCAGTCTATCATGTTGGACAAGGGGTTTTGGTCATAGGGTACATGCAGAACAACTATGAGTAATATACTATAAATAAATTTTAAAGCTCCCTCTCAATTGGTGATGGGGATGAGTATTGTTTGGTGAAAATACGAACTTTTTAGGGCCACATAGTGAGACCTCTAGTACAGTATTCACTCCGATATTTTTGTTGGTGTTTCCAGTTGGGTTTTAGTTTTATAAGAAGGCTTCATAGGGCGCAGTGACGAAGTTGCCAGAGCGTTGGACTTGGAATATCTATCTAGGCACCGAGTTCAATCCCATTTTCTGGTGAATTGTTTTGGTAGTAAAATCAGTAGTAAGACATTCAAGGAGACAGTTCATGCGTTAGTAGACGCGGACCTTTGGTAGTAAGCCACTCAACTTAATAACGGACTTGTTAATTTCGTAAATACAATAGACTTATCTAGTAAAAAAAAGTAAATATCATGGCCATATGTATAATGTACAATGCACAAAATTATTTACTTCCCTAGTGAAGCGAGGAGAATAAAAGGCACAGTTAGTTCAAACTCGAGGAGATATCTGATTCGAGTTTAAGTTTCAATATTTCTTCAATCCAGGTTAGGTTCAGGTTCATAAGGTTCTATCATCCAAATAGATGTTTGGTTGCTTTCATTAACTTCTCTCCACTGAGAAGGGGCTCCTTTTCATCTTCCACAACTCGTTGCCTCCTATCATCATCTGTCATAACTGGTGCAAATATTTCCCTCCCAATATATTTATAATAAAGCACCAATACATAGCCGGGACCATCAGAAGAATGCTGAATCCACAGAAAACTGTAGCAGCTAAAGGGAACTTGATATATTGAGCCAGTGGCCCGGCAACTAGTGGACCAATAAATAGACCACAAGCCCCTGTGCTGGTTGCAACGGACATCACAACTGTGTGGTTACCGATAGTTTGTGGCCATTGAAGGCGGTATTTGTATATTTTAAGCAGCGTTTCTATATAAGGTGTTGCCATTGACATTACAAATCCTAATAAAGCAGTTCCAACTATCACAGTGCTAATTCTATCTGGTAAGTTCAATAAAGGTGATGGCCCCATCAGTAACAATCCTACTATACCAACGAAATGGGAAAAATTATCACTATCAAAGTGTTGATTGATTGATATCTGGCCAGAAATGCACCCCATGCTAATCCTGTTGAAACGTTTATGAGTGGAGCTATTAGAAACATTGATCCAATTTCTACAGGAGACAAATCATATACATTCACAAGATGAATAGCGATAGTGAATGTTGTTTCATAGAAGCCCATAGCCATAGCCATTACAAACCACATAAAGAAAGCAGATAAACATGCTGAATCTTTGAGTAAATCAAATATGGTCTTTGTAGTGAGAATTTTGCTGGGTTTGATGCTAGGGAGAGCTGTAGCAGCTAAAGGGAACTTGATATATTGAGTCAGAGGTCCGTCAACTAGTGGACCAATAAATAGACCACAAGCCCCTGTGCTGGTTGCAAGGGTCATCACAACTGTGTGGTTACCGATAGTTTGTGGCCATTGGAGGCGGTATTTGTATATTTTAAGCAGCGTTTCTATATAAGGTGTCACCAATGACATTCCAAATCCTAATAAAGCAGTTCCAACTATCACAATGCTAATTCAATCTGGTAAGTTCAATAAAAAGTATGTAAAGTAGAGCTAGTTACCTGATACCGGTATGGATACTGCACCATGAGTAGGCTATCTAACCAGGCGGAAATAACCGCCACAGTAGTAGACCTGATGCGGTGTTACATAATTCAACAACACAATCAGAAGTTGTCAAGTCTACCAGTAGTGCACTTGCCGGTTCATGCAAAGGAAGAAAATTTATAATCAATTCATGCTTATCATCTATAATGCAGGGTTTATCATCTAGCACCGCCGCGAAGGCGTCCTCTGTCTGTATGTTGCGTTTCACTAGTGAAGATATATTTGCTGCTAAATTAGTACTCTTTGAAATGTTCGAGTTTGAAATTATCAACCGATGTGATACACCGGAAAGAACTGCATCCGCTGCGAACTTCAAAGATCTGTGGGAAAAACTTAGCGATCTGGATATGAAAGGCGAACTTCCTATTATTGCGGTTCCTGCTTTGGAGTCATTATCATTACCTTCCTTCAGTTTGTCAATGGATGGGTTGGAAGCGGCAGAGGGGGCAGCAACCACCAGCTTAATCAATGACAAAATAGATAATTTGGAGAAAGTTTTTGTGGAGAAGATTAAAGTGATGGAGAATCGTTTTCTCCATGAGCTGAAGGATCTCGGGAAGGAAGTTCCACCAGGTAGGCGTGCGGTTCCGTTTAAGGACGCTGTTGTTTCCCAATTGCGGGACTCGCAGAACTTTCCTCCCTGGAGGGGGATGCCGCCACCGGCTCCGAGGCGGGCACCGGAGCCGTCGTTAGGTTCAAGGGCATGGGCAGATGAGTCCCCATTACAAACACCGGCTTGTAGTCGTATGAGTTCTCCACGAGCGAGTGTGAAACGCCGGATAAAATCGATTTTATTAAATCATTATTATTGTGTGCAGATATTGTTTGCGTACAAGAGCATTTTCAGCTAAACTGCCCTAAGTTCAATGTGTTATATCCCAATTGTAATTATCTGTTCCTCCCTGCAAAATATTTAAACCCTGAAGCATTTCATACTGGCCATCCATCTGGCGGGTTGTTTATTTTGTGGAAAAAAGTATATCTAAGTATATATCAGTAGTGAATTATAATACTACGATAAAAATAAATATACCTGGATTTAACAGCGTTTTGGCAAATGTTTATTTTCCGTGTGATGATCAATCAATTAATAATGTTTTGGATGAAACGGTATCACTGATTAATGATTTGAAAGAAATTAATTCGAACACTCAGTGCAATAACCTCTGTATCTGTGGTGACATAAATGCAGATTTTTCCCGCAATTCCTTACATGTGCGTTTGGTGCGGGAATTTTTAGTTGATTTGCAGCTTGATATATTGTGGGATTATTCACCAGTGGATTACACCTATTTATATTGTACAGGTAATGGCAAATTTACATCTGTTATAGATCATTTCATTATTAATTATCAATTGCTAGACATGTATTGTGATTCAAATGTGATACATCCAGGTGATAGATAATCTTTCTGGATATACTCCAATATATTCTCAATTTTATGTTGGTAATGTTGATCATAACACTACAACTGAACAATTATATCCGCATAGGAATATATACAATAGAGCTTCGGGGGAGAACAAATTACTTTTTAAAAATAATTTAAATGAGCTATTAGATGAAATGCCTATATTAAATTGTACTGATTGTGATAATATTAATTGTGTCTCAAACATTCACTGAATCGAGTTGGAACAATATACACTTAATATTTTAGACTCTATAGAAACGGTGTCTAAAGTATTATTACCCAGTATGGGTGGTCATAGTAGTAGTAGTAGTAGTGGTACTACGGAAATTATTCCCGGTTGGAATTCGTATGTAAAGCCATACAAAAATGAGGCCATTTTCTGGCACTCTGTTTGATGCTCCACTGGGAGGCCCAACTCCTCACAAGGTAATATATTTCAACACAGGTTGAGAGCGCGAGCTCAATATAAATATGCTGTGCAGAGGCTAAAAAGGCAACAAGATCGTGTAAAGCGCTATAATCTCTTCCAAGCCTCTTTAAATGGGAATGTCGATTTATTTAAGGAGATACGTATATTAAGGGGAAATGTTAATTTACAAAGTAAAACGGTTGATGGTTGTACTGTAGATAGTGATATAGCGGATAATTTTGCTACAATATATAGACAGCTCTATAATCAAAACGTTGACTCTAATTTAGATGATATCGAAAGTAAAATTAATGGTGCAATTAATAATGATTTAGAAACTGATAAAAGCTCGAATATAATTACCCAAAGTACTGTGCATGACGCTCTGTATCACCTTAAATCATGTAAAAGTGATGTAAACTGTTGTTTTGATTCAGATGCTTTAATTAACGGCGGCGAAATTCTAGAACATCATATTGCAGCCTTATTCAGTTCATTCTTAGTGCATGGTGTTATTTCACGTTGTTTATTGTCAGTTGCATTTGTACCGCTAGTAAAAAATAAATTGGGGGATATTAACTCAAGTATTAACTACAGGGCGATAGCGATTGCTTCATTATTACTAAAGGTTTTCGAGTGGGTCATGTTACTGGCGGAAGGGGACAAATTGCAACTTGATGACTTGCAGTGTGGGTTCCTGTTCCGCAAGAACAGTAGTACAGTACTGTGTACCTGGACGGCTGGTGAGGTTATCAGTCATTATTCATGAGAACGCACACCAGTGTTCGGTTGTTTGTTAGATTTCACAAAAGCGTTCGATCTTGTCGAATGGACCAAGCTGTTTTCAGAGTTGATGAAAAAAGGTTTTTGTCCAATGTTTCTTAGGTGCATGCTATTTATATATCGCATTCAAGAATGCTATGTTAGATGGAATGCATCATGTTCAGCTAAATTTAGCATTAGTAATGGTGTCAGACAAGGTTCCATAATTTCACCCATGCTTTTCTGTGTAATTTTAAATATTTTAATGTTGTTTTAAGGTTGTTTTATTGGTACACACTATTTTGGGTGCTTGGCTTATGCGGATGACGTTTTACTCTTATGCCCTTCGGTTTTAGGATTGCAATTTATGATCAATATATGCCATATTTTTTGCAATGAATTTAATTTACGTTTGAGTACTGATATGAATCCCATCAAATGCAAATGTAAGTGTATACCTTTTCAGTACGAGTGGAAACCACCAGTAGCTACAATTATTGTAAATAATATTAGTTTACCCTGGGTTCAACAGGCCAAGCATCTGGGTATCATTTTAGACTATAAGTGTTCATTTGATAGGGATGTGTTAATGAAAAGAGCCGAAATTATATCAAAATTAGCCAAACTGAGACAGGAGTTCCATTTTGCTTCTCCTAGTAATGTGTGTTACATACAGAAGCTATACACGACTAGTTTTTACGGTAGCCCGGTTTGGAATTCAAATTCCACGAGTTTCGACAAAATTTACACGTCTTGGAATATTAATGTGAGACGGACATGGCTTCTTCCATATAATAGCCACCGTCATATTGTAGAAGGTTTGGTTAATTTTCCACATCCCAATGAAGGTTATGTTATGTAGCCGGTTAGTACGGTTTGCATCTGGTGTAATGAATTCTAATAGGTGCTGTGTTCGATTTCTAGCTAGGATATCTTTCAATGATTGTAGGAGTATTAGTGGTCACAATCTCAGATCAATTAGTAATCTTTGTGGTATCCCTATTTATATTTTGAATTCAGAAACGGTAAAGAAAGTAATGAGGTTTGTACCGGCACCTGTAGATAGTGAACAGTTAATTCATGCATGTAGAGAACTTTCAAATATTTTAGTAAATGATTTGGAATTGCCCGGGTTCACTAGGGATGAAATTTTTTGTATGTATAATTGGATTTCAACATTCTAGATAGGAAGCAAGTTAAATAGTTATTGTCCCTTCATTTTTTTTTGTTTTTTTTGGTTGTCAATTATGTTGAATTATGTAAATTTGTATTGTGCAATTTACTTACGTAATTACTTGTGCACTAACTCACTATTTATGTATGCTCTACCGTGCTTAGGTTCGTGTACGATATAAATTAAATTAAATTCAATCTGGTAAGTTCAATAAAAAATCCTATTATACCAACAACTAAATGGGAAACAATCGTTCATTCATTCTCCCATATAATATATTTCTTATTACTTGCATAAACTTTATCAATTGGAGTTAAAATTGTATTTTATTCCTATTAAAGCAGGGAGAGTGTATTTCTAACTGCTACAAGGTTGACCGCTGAGACTCTATCCCTAATCCTTTTTTTACTCCACCAGACAGTAGAAAAACAAGTTAGCATCTCTGATGAAAATATCTTGACATTTTGAACTCTCGTTTTCACGAATTCATTAAAAAAACTAATGTACGATGCGTTTGCGTGATTTCGGATTGGATATATATCAGTTATTTAACACCACCATAGAGTTTTTGTTAAGCCGGCATAGCAACTCAATGTGCAGTTTCAATGCAGCAGGCCGATTATGGTAGTAGTAGTAGTGGAGTCTACTGAGCCTTTAATCCACTGGGGACAATAAATGAGGACCAGTTAACCTATTACTGGGAGTAACATTTGGGATAGGAGTAGCACCCACCCCCATCCTCGGTGAGCAGCTATCGAAAGAGGAGCCTTCGGGTCACCTCAGGCTTCGGCCGACTGTTTGCTTTCTTGCTACGTAGTCTAGATTATTGAGTAAAATAAATAAACATGAATTTAGTATAGAAGCGCATTCATGGCGTTTTATTTAGCCTACAAAGTTAAAATAACTCAGTGATGAGCTGCATGCAAGACACTTGTGCATGTGATTATTTATTTTGTCTCAAACTTATATCTAAAAGTCAACATGGTTTTCTTAAAAATAGATCGACATGCTCGCAACTTTTGGACTTTTGAACTTAAGTGACTGGTTTAGAATGCTCGATGGTCGGAAAACTATTGACATTGTTGACATTGATTTAGTGGAAGCGTTTGACTCTGTGGTTCACAGCAAACTTATTCTAAAATTAAGCTCTTTTGGTATTTCCGGTGATTTATTATTGTGGATTAAAGCATATCTTCACAATCGGGTCCAGTCAGTACTTGATGGCAACTCTATTTCTGATGTTAGACAGGCGCTATCTGGAACCGTCCGAGGACCCACTCTGTTTATATTATATATTTATGATTTATCGGTGCATATGGGCTTGGTTAACTGTAAATTATTTGCAGACGACTTAAAATTGTATTCTGATTCAAAGCATAGTTCTTTTTTTTTCTGATGCATTAACAAATCTTCCTGGTGCTTTACTTGGCAGCTCAAGATAGCCCCGGACACGTGTCGCTTTTTGTCAATATCTCTTTCTAGAAAAAGTTCATTTAATTAATATTTCCGGTTCAACAATGTCATTAAATTGACAGATAGCTTCAATGGTCTGGGGATTTTAGTCCCTGATACACAGATACATTAAATTTTGACCAACATTGTAGATTACAAGTGCAAAAGGCATACAAAATCCTCAATCTCATTTTTCGTTGTTTCATTAGTAGCAACTGTGCGTGCAGCCTTATTACATACAGGCTTAGAAACGTCCGCCCCAGTGTGGAATACTGCACTCCGGTCTGGTCACTTTTCCATGTTACTAGTATATATCTCATTGAACGTGTGCAGCGGTTTTTGATTCATCGTCTGTTTAATCATTGTAATCTATCTACCTGAGAAAAACAATGTAGACCGGTTCTCATATCTTAAGTAGGAACCATTAGAATTATGTAGAACAAATTTGGTTTAGTAGCAACTTACAAAGTAATTAACAATCACATATTTCTACACATTGAAATAACACACGAGGACAAAAACTTTTTACTCCACACCACCGTATTTTAATTTCGAAAAGTCAATTTTCTAGTCGAATAGAATCTATCTGGAATTAATTACCTACGGATTTTGTCCTTTCTTTAAATACAAATATTTTTAAGAATAAATTACGTGCATGTAATTTGGTGAAGTTTTGTAAGTTCGACATGTTATTTACCTAATTGATTTTACTTTGTGCCTTCTTGTTTAATTCTAAAACGATGAATTGATAGTGAGAATATCTTACTCTTACTGTTGTATCCCTAGGCAAGACACTTTAGACATTAGTGCGTACGCCTACGTATAATGGGAACCTGGCTTTGCTGGGGTAATGATAATAAAAGCGCTTTAAGTATGCTCAGCGTAGAAAAGCGCTATTTTAATAACCAATATTATTATTATTATTAACCCAGGGAATACTTGTGTTATACAAGGAAATTACAATTAATTGCCATATTAATGACAATATACAATTATAATTAAAAATCTGTAACTACCGGTACATAAGTACTATTTATTATCAACCACTGAGGCAAACACTAGAGACTTACACCCCATAAACTACAAAAAAATATTGAATCACGACATTAATCCTTAAAATTACTACTAAAACACGAGGGCCTTCAAAAAAACAAAGAAAACAAATGAACACAAAACCAAACATAATAAAATGCTCTAAACACTGTGTGTACCTGTAACTATTTATTATGGCGATGTGTATAAACTACACTGCACGAAATTATTTACTTCCATAGCATCATTATGAGATTAACTGATTAAACTTTCTTCTTCAGATCCAAGAAGGTTTACTAAACTTTTTTCTTCAGATCCAAGAAGGTGTACTAGAAAAGTGCAAATCAGCAAATATGATTTGGCGATTTTGGGTTTTTCAAGCAGCAAGATAGTTTGTGTCAAGATTCATGTTCAATAATTCTAAAAACCGAGGTAGGTTCAGTTATATAAACTTCTATTATCTATTAGAATTGAGTAGAATTTATGTTTCTTTTTTATCAATCAACCCACTGAGTAGAGGCTCAGTTTCATCTTCCACAATTTGTTGCTCACTATTATCAACCCGTGAAAATATTTCCCTCCCATGGTATTTATAATAAACAAGCAATATAATAGCCGGGATCATCACAATGATGCTGAATCCACAGAAAACTGTAGCAGTTAAAGGGAACTTGATATATTGAGCCAATGGCCCGGCAACTAATGGACCAATAAACAGACCACAAGCCCCTGTGCTGGTTGCAAGGGACATCACAACTGTGTGGTTACCGATAGTTTGTGGCCATTGAAGGCGGTATTTGTATATTTTAAGCAGCGTTTCTATATAAGGTGTTGCCATTGACATTCCAAATCCTAATAAAGCAGTTCCAACTATCACAATGCTAATTCTATCTGGTAAGTTCAATAAAGGTGATGGCCCCATCAGTAACAATCCTACTATACCAACGAAATGGGAAACAATTATCACTATCAAAGTGTTGATTGATCGATATCTGGCCAGAAATGCACCCCATGCTAATCCTGTTGAAACGTTTATAAGTGGAGCTATAAGAAACATTGATCCAATTTCTACAGGAGACAAATCATATACATTCACAAGATGAATAGCGAATGTTGTTTCATAGAAGCCCATAGCCATAGCCATTACAAACCACATAAAGAAAGCAGATAAACATACCCTGTCTTTGAGTAAATCAAATATGGTCTTTGTAGTGACAATTTTGCTGGGTTTGATGCCATGGAGAGAGATTATGTTTATCAATGCTATGACTACTTCTGTTCCACCAAGGATTACAAAGGGAGTAACAAAGTTGGTGTATTGGTATAGAATTCCTCCCAGGGCAGGTCCGCACATGGTTCCTCCAAAGAAGGCATTGTGAAGAAGTGATAAAACAAATATTTTTTCTTTCTGTGGGAAACAAGAGATAATATGTATTAACTTTGAGCTAGTTGTAATTCTTGATAAATTATCAATGGCCTTGAATTTATTTACTTCGGTCTTGAACTTATGTATGTCCCTCTTCAATTATTTATATGTCGGTTTTGATTTATTATTGTTAAACACGATTTATTTAGATCATGCGTGATTTAATTATGTCGTCCTTGAATTATTTTATGTCGTTCTTGATTTCCATTTACTTGGTCTTGCTCTTGATTCACATTGGTTGAAGGGATCCCCCCCCCCCCCCCCCCCTCCAGTTGTAATCAACCAATCAGCATTGACCTGGTTGATGAATGACATTGTATGTTAGTGCAGTGAGTGTAAACTACATATACACTATTATATAATCATGAAACTGAAGCTAAAATTTCTAAAACAATATATTGTATAACACTACACTGTATAAACTCGGCCAATTTGCGGACATTTGACATCACCCTAAGAAATCCCTGGTTGTAGATTAGAAGGTACAACTGTACAAGAGTAGTGGTGGTGGCTCTGACCATTAAGGTACACAGTACAGAACGCGGTGGTGTACCATATTGTATAGTACATCATAACATACAGCTGATTCAGCAACCAGGTTATTGCTGATTGGTTGATTACAACTGGAGGGAAGTTATGGCCATGTGGAACCTTTCACCCTGTGGAAGCTTTGACCCTGTGGGACCTTTGGCCATGTAGAACCTTTGACCATAAGCAAGCTAGTATCTACTATGAAGTCTCGGTTTCCAGAACCCCTTCGTGGAGACAGAATAAATATTTTGGAGAGTGGGTCAAATCCTATTGTTAAGGATGCGATGCTAGACAATGTGGGACAAGTGTAGTGTACTGTACTGTAATTATACCCCAAAGTGCATGTGCCTAGCATAAGCATGGAATGCAGAGTGCTACGTAAGGCTTTAGTATCGCTGACATTGCCCTTTGTGCTGCAACTCATATGAGATCAGTTTGACCATCACCCCATAGTACCGGGATGCTCTGGCCCGATTGTATGGTTAGGGTCGCATAGGTAATACAATGATTTATGGTACATTTTAAGAAGTAATGTGAATCACATTTTGATCTAAACCTCAGACTCAACTGTAAGAAGATGGGACTATTAACTTAGCGTAATTGGCTATTATAACAGACTAATGTCAGTATTAATATATGGATAATACGAAATTAGGCAACATTTCGAGAGGTTTGGGTCAACCATCACATCACACTTTTAATTGTAAATGTACTATAAATATAATATAATATAACAATAAAATTAATAGTGTCTGATGACTCCAGATTGATTACTCACCTTATACAAACTGCCAGCCAAGCTGTAGCAAGCTAAGTTGGCACCACCTAGGGTGAAAGCTTCAATGATACGACAACTGAAACAAAGAACAATATAAGATACACCAGGTGGACCCCAATCCAATATGCCAAATAAAGCCATACAAGTACCAGCCAATATATATCCCGATATTAATACAAACTTAAGTCCAATAATTGGGATAAGATTTCCTGAAACGATGTAAGAAAGACACCTTATTCCAGCATAGAGACCAAACAAGACGCCAATAAGTGATTCACTAAAGCCACGAGTGACGGCCCTGGTAGTGAAGAATGCAGCTGGTAGTGAGAAACACATTCCTGCACTGAAAACTTGGATAACCAGCAGGATTGTATTAGTAAGCCGATGTCTAATAAACCTCCAAAAAATATTCCCGGAATTATTTCTTGAAATGATTGTTGAATCACGAACATCTTCATCAGGTTTACTTGTACATTTATAATCATCACTAACATCAACATCTGATAGAGCTATGATTTCCTTCATTATAACAATTTAGCAAAGTAAGTGAAAGATGATAGCAACACGAATAATATCTGTAACTCTGATTGTGTATTAATAATGAATCAATTGATAATGTATATCTATATATACAGTATTAGGCCTATGTGTATTAATAATGAAATGTATATCTATATATACAGTACTAGGCCTAAAGTTAAAACAGCTTCAGATCGCTGCCTGACAGGAAGCACTGCTTCCAAATTATACCTCTATTTTTTAATTTAACCCCATTAGTCATATTTCTTTGCATGTTTGTTTCTAAAGTTGAAAATTTCAAATAATATAAAGTTAGGCTATTGCTTCTTATATATATCTAAGTTTTAGAATGCAATGAATACCATTAATTAGAGCCAGTCCACTCTCCACACCAAACACATTAGGAATGACGAGTAGGAATCATGACGCCCTGAAATCATTGTAGGAATTATTTACTAAAATTAATTAGCAACATATTTAGAATTGGCAAAGTGAGATACATATTATTTCTAGCGAAACGTTTAAAACCAAGAATATTCAATACCGTACTGTAGTTACTGTTACTAACATAGGCTTTTGGCAAAACAATCTAACAACATACCAGTACAGAATATACTGGAGTTCAGGCCTACTTTGGCTACTTTATATCATATGTATAGATTTATTGGACATGATTTCCCCTTAAAACTGGTATGACATTTCATTGGCTAATAATGGCTTTTCCCAATACTTATGTACGCAAAGTATGGTGGATTAATTAAAATTAATAAATGATACTTGATCATGAGCTGGTGAAAAAATAAGTATATTAATATAAATTGTAAACTTTTCAACCAAACAGTCTGGATTATAGTTAATCCGCAACTATAGGATAAAACTCCACTACCACTTTATTCTTTTTGTACAGACATATAGCCTACAAGATTCGAGCACAATGCTTATCCCTCAACTGTGGGGTATTATAACCAAATCAATAAATAAGAGATTTGAATAATATGGAGAAACAATTTTATACCTTTTCAACAGCCAATTTTCCACGTCATCACGCAATGCACACCAAATTATCACTGTACAAACACCAATAAGTACATCATATTGAAGTAGATTTTAATCAAAGACACTTGATTAATAGTCTCAAATGCGATGTACCTTGCACCACTTCCAGGGTGACACTTGCTGGCACTGACTAATAATAAATTTGTGATTTAGACAAAGGTAATGATAATAATCTAGCTGTTGTAAAGCGGTTTAAGTAGTGAGAGAACGTCCCAAGGATGACAAAACTTATAGGGTAGGTATCTCCGGCCCAAGTCCAGCTTACGGTAGTCGTAGTACCGTAAGGTACCCGGTATTTTGGCGATGTTATCGATATTAATCATTTAGTCATGAAAAAGTAAATGGTATAATTAATTTCTATTTTATTGGCAATGATAATACAATTAAATTAATAATTCAACTACATCAATAGTTGATGGCCAAGATTTTATGGAGGTGTCTAGTGAACCGTCTATCATGTTGGCAAAAGCTGACCTCAGATCCAGGGTTATGGTCATAGGGTACATGCAGAAAAACTAGGAATCATATACTATAAATAAATTGTAAAGCTCCCTCTCATTTGGTGGTGATGGGTATTGCTTCGTGCAAATACAAACTTTTTAGGGCCGTGTTGCGAGACCTCGAGTACAGTATTCACTCCGATATTTTTGTTGGTGTTTCCAGTTGGGTTTTAGTTATATAAGGCTTCATAGGGCGCAGTGACGAAGTTGCCAGAGCGTTGGACTTGGAATCTCTATCTAGGCACCGAGTTCAATACCACTTTCTGGTGAATTGTTTTGGTAGTAAGATCAGTAGTAAGACATTCAAGGAGACAGTTGATGCATTAGTAGATGCGGACCTTTGGTAGTAAGCCACTCAAGGAAACAGTTCATGCGTTAGTAGATGTGGACCTTTGCACGATTTCGCGCTTGTTAATTACGTAAATACAAGATACTTATGTAGTAAAAAAGTAAATATCATGGCCATTGTGTATAAAGTACAATGCACAAAATTACTTAGTTCCCTAGAGAAGCGAGGAGATTTTATGGTAATTCCTTTAAGTTTCTTCTTCATAGCGAAGAAGTTGTTTACTAGACCCAGGTAGCACAGGACGTCCACGAAAGAAATTGAACGTTCATATTTGGTACTTTTTTTATGCGAATCTGAACATCAATGAAATATTGTTCAAAATAGGTAAAAATTGCTGACGTTGTGAGTAATTTACCAAATTGTGACGTTCACATTAGGTAATTTAACGTCCTAACTTTAAAGAAATTGAATATGAACCAAAACAAACGAATATTGAACGTTCAAATTGCGTCCAGTTATGCGTTCATTTCTTTGTACCTAAATATGTACGTTGTTTGAACGTTTATGAACGTTCAAACATAATTTACTTTAACTTGTTATGTCAACGGCATGTTCAAACTTGTTCGTGATACAATTATCTGACTATTTATTATTGTGCAATTATTTTTTATGTTGGTTAGCCTACTCCTTGTATGGTTGGTGTGGTTCCGCTTAGTTATACCTGGACTAATGGTTCATTCTCAATACAAAACAATTACTTTAAGTAATCGACAAATTATTCACACAACAAAACATTGATAACCAATACAATGCTGACGCATTTTTAAACATTTTAAACAACAAATAACATCAAAATTAGACAAAGGTGATTCTACTGATTACTAAAGCTAATACACTAGTACTATGTCACGAAAAATTGTAATAAAATTATTAGAATATATTAGGCCTTTTGAACCAAGAAAATATCAAACAAAGAAAACCGCAAAAGTTTGTCTATTTTGATACCAACTGACCAAATACCATTACATTTTGTTGAGATAAATCGGATATATGGGCGTTGGAATGTTCAAACTTCTATCATGCGTAGGGTAATTTTTTTAATCGCAAAACATTATTTTTTATTTTACAAATTTATCATATTATATAAACCTTTCTTACGTTTCAATTGCTTTTTGTATGTATTATTGCCTTATTGCATATATACAAAATTTAAAATATCAATTATAAGGTCATAAAATTAATTAATTTTTTTAAGATTCATCAATATGAATAATCTATTTTGGCTGGAAATAAGATAAAATACAGAAATCTAACTAATCCAATGTGAATTTGTGGATCATCACCATAATATATCATGGATACTCTTATATCACTATCGATTAAATAATTTCATATATACTCTGATGCTTCCTTCTCTAAATGTATAGGGTATTGTAGGTGTAGGGCCGTAGGATAGGGTGTAGGGATTGGATAAGGTAGGCTAACCCCCCCCCCCCCCCCCTCCCCTCTCTACACAGAACATGCACCAACAAACAGTGATTGGTTGGTCTCACGTTAAATTTTTACGTTTATTCAACATAATATGGACCTATAACACACCAGAAATGAACGTCTAGTGAACACGTCATTTGAACATAGATTGCCTGTGGTCTCTTTTACGTTCAATTGCCCGTTCATATTACGGTACTTCTGACGGCCAACTTTGAACTATTGAACGTTTAGCATCAATAGCATCTTATGGGAGAAATACAACGTCATATGAACATAAATCCAGAACGTCTGGACGAATAATGAACGTAAATTTACCGTAAATTTACGTATTTGTGCTACCTGGGGAAAAGTGCAGTGCTGCAAATGTGATTTGTCGATTTTTGGGTTCTCAAACTCGAGGAGATATCTGATTCGAGTTTCAGATTCAATATTTCAATATTTCTACCATCCCGGTTAGGTTCAGTTTCATAAGCTTCTATCATCCGAATAGATCTTTTGTTGCTTTTATTAGCTTCTATTCACTGAGAAGCGAGAAGGGGCTCCTTTTCATCTTCCACAACTTGTTGCCTCCCATCATCATCTGTCAAAACTGGTGCAAATATTTCCCTCCCAACATATTTATAATAAAGCACCAATACAATAGCCGGGATCATCACAAGAATGCTGAATCCACAGAAAACTGTAGCAGCTAAAGGGAACTTGATATATTGAGCCAGTGGCCCGGCAACTAGTGGACCAATAAATAGACCACAAGCCCCTGTGCTGGTTGCAACGGACATCACAACTGTGTGGTTACCGATAGTTTGTGGCCATTGAAGGCGGTATTTGTATATTTTAAGCAGCGTTTCTATATAAGGTGTTGCCATTGACATTCCAAATCCTAATAAAGCAGTTCCAACTATTACAGTGCTAATTCTATCTGGTAAGTTCAATAAAGGTGATGGCCCCATCAGTAACAATCCTACTATACCAACGAAATGGGAAAAAATTATCACTATCAAAGTGTTGATTGATTGATATCTGGCCAGAAATGCACCCCATGCCAATCCTGTTGAAACGTTTATGAGTGGAGCTATTAGAAACATTGATCCAACTTCTACAGGAGACAAATCATATACATTCACAAGATGAATAGCGAATGTTGTTTCATAGAAGCCCATAGCCATAACCATTACAAACCACATAGAAAAAGCAGATAAACATACCCTGTCTTTGAGTAAATCAAATATGGTCTTTGTAGTGACAATTTTGCTGGGTTTGATGCCAGGGAGAGAGATTATGTTTATCAATGCTATGACTACTTCTGTTCCACCAAGGATTACAAACGGAGTAACAAAGTTGGTGTATTGGTATATAATTCCTCCCAGGGCCGGTCCGCACATGGTTCCTCCAAAGAAGGCATTGTGAAGAAGTGATAAAACAAATATTTGTTCTTTCTGTGGGAAACAAGAGATAATAATGTATTAATTTTGAGCTATTTGTAATTCTTGATAAATTATCAATGGCCTTGAATTTATTTACTTCGGTCTTGAACTTATGTATGTCCCTCTTCATTTATTTATATGTCGGTTTTGATGTATTATTGTTACACTGACATTCCCCTTTGTGCTGCTACTCATATGAGATCAGTTTGACCTTCACCCCATAGTACCGGGATGCTCTGGCCCGATTGTATGGTTAGGGTCGCATAGCTAATACAATGATTTATGGTACATTTTCAAAAGTAATGTGAATCACAATAATTGGCTATTATAACAGACAAATGTCATTATTACTATATTGATAATACGAAATTAGTCAACATTTCGAGAGGTTTGGTTGGGTCAACGAACACATCACACTTTTAATTGTAAATGTACTATAAATATAATATAATATATAATATAACAATAAAATAAATAGTGTCTGATGACTCCAGATTAATTACTCACCTTATACAAACTGCCAGCCAAGCTCAAACAAGCCAAGTTGGCACCACCTAGGGTAAAAGCTTCAATGACACGACAAATGAAACAAAGAACAATGTAAGATACACCAGGTGGACCCCAATCCAATATGCCAAATAAAGCCATACAACTACCAGCCAATATATATCCCGATATTAATACAACCTTAACCCCAATATTTGGGATAAAATTTCCGAAAACAATGAATGAAAGGCACCTTATTCCAGCATAAACACCAAACAGGATGCCAACGAGAGATTCATTGAAGCCACGAGTTATGGCCCTGGTAGTAAAGAATGCAGCTGGCAGAGAGAAACACATTCCTGCACTGAAAATTTGGATAACCAAAAGGATTGTATTACTAAGACGATGCTTAATAATTCTCCATAAAATATTCCTGGAATTATTTCTTGAAATGATTGTTGAATCACGAACATCTTCATCAGGTTTACTTGTACATTTATAATCATCACTAACATCAACATCTGATAGAACTATGATTTCTTTCATTATAACAATTTAGCAAAGTAAGTGAAAGATGATAGCAACACGAATAATATCTGAACTCTGATTGTGTATTAATAATGAATCAATTGATAATGTATGTATATCTATATATATACAGTATCAGGCCTAAAGTTAAAACAGCTTCAGATCGCTGCCTGACAGGATGCACTGCAGCCAAATTATACCTCTATTTTTTAATGTAATCCCATTAGTCAAATTTATTTGCATGTTTGTTTCTAAAGTTGAAAATTTCAAATAATATAAAGTTAGGCTATTGCTTCTTATATGTATCTAAGTTTTAGAATGCAATGAATACCATTAATTAAAGCCAGTCCACTCTCCACACCAAACACATTAGGTATGACGAGTAGGAATCATGACGCCCTGAAATCATTGTAGGAATTATTTCCTAAAATTTCCTACTTTTGCTACTTTATATCATACGTATATATTTATTGGACATGATTTCCCCATTAAAACTGGTATGACATTTCATTGGCTGCCTTTCCCCCATACTTATGTACGCAAAATATGGTGAATTAATTAAAATTAATAAATGATACTTGATCATGAGCTGGTGAAAAATTAAGTATATTAATATAAATTGTAAACCTTTCAACCAAACAGTCTGGATTATAGTTAATCCGCAACTACAGGATAAAACTCCACTACCACTTTATTCATTTTGTACAGACATATAGCCCACAAGCTTCGAGCACAATGCTTATCCCTCAACAGTGGGGTATTATAACCAAATCAATAAATAAGAGATTTGAATATTATGGAGAAAAAATTTTATACCTTTTCAACAGCCAATTTTCCACGTCATCACGCAATGCACACCAAATTATCACTGTACAAACACCAATAAGTACATCATATTGAAGTAGATTTTAATCAAAGACACTCTAAGATTAATAGTCTCAAATGCGATGTACCTTGCACCACTTCCAGGGTGACACTTGCTGGCACTGACTAATAATAAATTTGTGATTTAGACAAAGGTAATGATAATAATCTAGCTGTTGTAAAGCTGTTTAAGTAGTGAGAGAACGTCCCACAGATGATAAAACTTATAGGGTAGGTATCTCCGGCCCAAGTCCAGCTTAAGGTAGTCGTAGGTAGTACCGTAAGGTACCAGGTATTTTGGCAATGTTATCGATATTATCATTTAGTCATGAAAAAGTAAATGGTATAATTAATTTATATTTTATTGGCAATAATAATTAATACAATTAAATTAATAATTCAACTACATCAATAGTTGATGGCAATGGAGGTGTCTGCTGACCAGTCTATCATGTTGGCAAAGGGGTTTTGGTCATAGGGTACATGCAGAACAATTATGAGTAATATACTATAAATAAATTTTAAAAGTCAAAATCCCTCAAAAATGGGGTAACTAAAACAATAAATGAGAGATTTGAATATTGTAGAAAAACAATTTAATACCGTTTCGACAGTCATCAAGCAATGGCTGAGCATGCGCACCAATCTGATGATCCCGGCAGCGTCCAAACCGAACGCGACTCCATTCGCCCGCATCCCATTATTATACGTTTTTATGGGCACAGCGGTCAGCTTTCCATCCTCCGGGCACGGAAGCAGCTGAAATATCCTCTGGCTATTTACGAGCACCTATCCAAACGTCGCTCCATTCTCCTCAAACGTGTTTCCCAGCTAAAGATGAATCGCAAAATCTATGTCTACTACACGTTCCGAGGTGCAATATTCGTTAAAATTACCGAAGCCTCCGACGCGATCCGCATCGTATCCGAATCCAACCTCTGGACCTCGAGAAAGTCATTGCAAAGAGAAAGAAGACTGCGAAGGAGAAGCAGACCTCCACTGTTGATGTTGATGTCTCTTCGATCAGCTCGACTCCGGACACTCCGGTATCTACTCGTTTCCTCCCCTAGAATAACATGACTCAAGCGACTAACTACACTACAGAACTGTCCATAATTAAGTTGGAGTACCGAAGTCTGTAAGTTGATAGAAAACAAGAACCTACCGGCCTACCGTATCCTTGGCCAAATACTGTAATACAGCTGTACTTTGTCCGTAGTAAGCATTGAGTAAGTTCAGAAGATAGACTATTTTACATTTATTTTCGTTTATTTAGAAGATAGACTATTTTACATTTATTTTCGTTTATTTGGTATTAATTAGGCCTAACCGGTACTTTGTAATTTGTGAGCCAATTATTTAAACTTCGTTAGTAACGTATGGAGTAAGATTCAACCTAATCGTAAGACTGTGAACCGCTACCAAGACTGCAGACTTCAAATTATATATCGTGACGATATGTGGTCGCCCTTTACGGCGATCCTTCATATTTCTATTATATTTTATTTTAATAGAAGATGTCCAGTGCCCAGTTAGGTTAGTGTTTTGTTAGATAAATAGCCTATCCGGACTATTTTCTTATTATTGGAAACTATATACCGGTACCTTCAGTATATCAGTATATTAGCATTAAGTAGCAATCAATATTATATCATAATAATATTGTATATTTAGCATATCATTATGTTGCAAAATAAGTATAGTAACCTTTACAATCCCGTGCAATGGAATTGTTGAGGGTAAGTTTATTTTCAAATTTCCCGCTAATTGTTATCAATGTGCTATCTTAATAATTATTATGGCCTATTCCCCCGCCTATCCCAAGCTGCATACCTGCATATTTTATGCCCAGATCTACCCCTCCCCGAGGCAACTCGTCCACTCCCCTTTCCTGTGCGTTCTGTTACTCGGTAGTTTGCTGTAATGATTACACACTTAAGTGCTTGTTATGTAATAATTTATACCATTACCAGTGTGGGACCTGCCTTGACTTGCCCGTTTTAGATTCGTCCGTGTCTACTATCTCAGCCTACTGTATCTACTGCTAACTGTTCCCTTTTACAAACACCCCCTCTACTGATACTGATATTTTTTCTACCGGTGACGATAGCACTGACAGGACTGATTTTTCATCAACAAACAACCATTTTAACTCAACAGAAACGTAATTTCCACTATTAATAGCTCCGACTACTTGGATCATGATTCGTACAATACTCTTCTCGAACAGCCGGAAAATGGTAAAAAGTCTTTATCTGTATTTCATTTAAACTGCAGAAGTCTTCGAAAAAACTTACAAGACACTACAAATCACTTGGACCTAATGAACAATCAGTTTGACATATTAACATTCACTGAAACTTTTCTCACCGACGAAACAGACCTCACCATGGTCAAACTAGACGGCTACATCGGTCCACTAGTAAACAACAGAAAATACGGTAGACTAGACAGGGGAGGAACCGCTATATATGTCAAACAGGGTCTACAATATACAGTACAGGACTTTAAACTGGATGGTTGTGAATCATCTTGGGTTCTACTGAAACCAGGCGGAGCTAACACTACAAACCGAAAACCATTACTAGTAGGAACTATATACAGACCGGATACTTGCACGGAATCTAAATTTAACGATGAACTCAACAGACTCCTTAATGAAATTACGGACCTTAAACTAAACACTGTAATTACAGGTGATACAAACATTAATACTATGAAACTGAACAGCACCACAAACAACTACTACAATACACTAAACACTTACGGCTTCCAACAGGTTATAAAACAGCCGACTAGAATTACTCTGTACTCTAAAACTTTGATCGACCACATTTGTACTAACATTACTGACAAATTCGTTTCAGCCGGAGTATTTCTATCAGAAATGGGAACCACGGATCACTTGGCAACTTTTATTGTATTTAATGACTTCGATTGCTATTTGACATCAACTGAAACAAAACGACTAACTTATGATTACAGTAAATTAAACAAAGAAAGGTTTATCTCTGATTTACAAAATCCCAGCAATTGGTCGTATAAAATGGACTCAATACCAAACAAAGAAAAATTTACTAATTTTTATAAAGATTATGACTCATTGTGCTCAAAACATTTGCCAAAAAAGGAAACAAAACAAAAATATATTCCAAAAAAACCATGGATGACGCATAGTCTAGTGAAATGTGTAATAAAAAAAAATAAACTATATGCATCTCTAATGTCAAAACCTACGGACTCAAAACTATCAGAGTACAAATCATATAGGAATCAATTAACAAAAACCCTTCGTATTGCGGAAAAAAATTATTATGAGCTGGAATTCGATAAACATAAAAACAACAGTAAAAAAACATGGCAAACAATAAATGTAGCTTTACATAGATCAAAAAAACTATCTGCCCCTGTTAAAATTAATACCGGCTCACCTGGAAACGTAACCACTGACAGTAGATCCATTGCAAATATTCTAAACAAACATTTCTCTACCATTGGACCCCAATTAGCTGAGCAAATTCCGAAAACTAATAGAAATCCAACACGCTTCATAAAAAATTGTAATTACAAATCGTTTTGTTTAATAGAACCATGTGAGACCGAAATTCTCTATTTTTTACTTGATATAGACAACCACGTTTCAACATATGATGAATTTCCGGTCTACCTGGTGAAATTAGCAGCTCATACGATAGCCCCCCACTTAACTCATTTAATTAAATTATCCGTCATAAATGGTTTTTTTCCAGATTTACTTAAAATTGCAAAAATAATCCCAGTTTTTAAAACTGGCGATCCCACGGATAAAAATAATTACCGTCCCATTTCGATATTACCGCTTTTCACTAAAATATACGAGCGTGTTATCAACTCTCAACTACTGGCATATCTAAACAAGTTCGATTTACTTTCCCCTGCACAACACGGATTCCGAAAACATATAACGACTACAGATGCTATACTAACAGTTACGGAACAAATACAGGAAACACTAGACAACCAGAGCTCCGCCTGCTTAGTTTCAGTAGATCTCAAGAAAGCATTCGATACCTTAGATCACTCCATATTACTGCAAAAATTAGAATGTTATGGTATACGCGGCCTCCCACTTAAATTGTTAGCCAGTTTCCTTGACAACCGATCACAAGTAGTTAATATTAACGGTATTAATTCAGACTCCGCTGGTACACCCTGTGGAACCCCACAGGGTGGAATATTATCACCGCTTCTATTTTTAATTTATATTAATGATTTACCGAACTGCACAAAATTAATATCAACACTTTTTGCGGATGACACTACACTACTATTCTGCCACAAAAATACAAACACACTTATTTCTACAGTTAACACGGAATTACAGAAACTAGACAGCTGGTTAACAGACAACAAACTATCTTTAAACTTAAAGAAAAGGGAATATAGCATCTTTGACAATCACAACACCACTACCACAATTCCCACAGTCAACATCCGTTCTATACCATTAACGAAAACAACATCAACTAAATTCTTAGGAGTCTACATCGATAACCATGTAAATTGGATGGTTCACTGTAAATATATTTTGTCAAAAATCTCGAAACTAACCGGCATCTTCTATAAATTACGTCATATACTACCACTTTATATACTTAGAACCCTATATTTTGCACTCGTACACCCACACATTCTTTACGGTATTATACTTTGGGGTAACAGCTACGATTCCTACACTAATAAAATTAAAATAAAATTAAATAAGATACTCCGAGCAATAACGTTTAGCCACTTCCAATCCCATGCACCCCCGATATATAAATCCTTAAAAGTTTTGCCACTAGATAAACTATTTGAGCTGGAAGTTGCGAAATTTATGTTTGATGTTAAAAAATGCAATAAAACAGACGCACTAATAAATATGTTCAAACCAATATCTGCAGTCCATCGGTATAATACTCGTTCGGCATTAACTCAAAAATTTTTCATCCCCCGTGTCCGATTACAAATATCCCAACAATCAATAAAATTCTCTGGCCCAAAAATATGGAACGATCTACCCCAGGAAATAAAAAATTTGAAGTCCAGAAAATCCTTAGCTACTACGTTAAAAAAATATTATCTAGATAATATATAATGTTATAACAATAAAGTATTTATAGAATCTTATCCGGCAAGTCAAGTCAGTTTCCCCACCACCAGTACA
>JAUCBJ010005002.1:0-16528 GCA_032718475.1 Nemertoderma westbladi | reverse complement strand
TACCCGTCTCTGTAACCTGCTCCTGACAAGTCGTGCGCACGAGTTGTTTTAGCAAATCAAGTCGTGCGCACGAGTTGTTTCTGATGTAAAAAGTCGTGCGCACGAGTTGTTTCTGATGTAACAAGTCGTGCGCACGACTTGTTTTAGCAAAACAAGTCGTGCGCACCAGTTATTTCTGATGTAACAAGTCGTGCGCACGAGTTGTTTTAGCAAAACAAGTCGTGCGCACAAGTTGTTTCTGAAGTAACAAGTCGTGCGCACGACTTGTTTTAGCAAAACAAGTCGTGCGCACGAGTTGTTTCTGATGTAACAAGTCGTGCGCACGACTTGTTTCTGATGTAACAAGTCGTGCGCACGACTTGTTTCAGACAAAAAATTCTTTGTTGGCCCTTCAGTGCCACCATACAGTACAATATATACTGTAGCTACATTATATATTCAAATTTTCCTAAGACTTAATGACAGAGTTGTGACCCTTGGGTTACAGTAGTCCTACAATTAAATGTGGCCAAGATGCAAAATTTAAACTCATTTTTTTGAATAAACTGTAAAGTGGAACACTGTTTTGAATCTTCACTCATAAATATACTGCAATTTGTTTTTTTGAATTCGAAATAAAAATATATATACATATTTTAGGTTGCCATTTAAGTAATTAAAGTGGCTAGAATCAAGAACAAGAAGTTTTTACGTCTTTAATTTTATTAACACATATTAAATTAGGGCACTATCGGTTCTGTAAAGGGAACATTAATAATTTACGGTATTTACGATAATAGTTACGATAATAGATAATATGTCGGGATTAAAAAAATATTATTTATCCTCCTTAATAGTTGTTTTCATCACAAGCCACACCATAACTAATTAACGGCTCTTATATTCCAAAACGGTGTATCTGTCATTATTAATTTTGCTTTTGGAAAAATTTTCCGGTTTGTTCAGGTTATTCATATAAAAATATTTACGGGATAAATTCGGGAAGTTTTCATATTAATATTCAATATAAGGTTAACGCTGTGCAGAATCCTATTACTGTATGGCAATTATACAAGTGAAAATAAAGGAAAATATGACAAAAACATAATGGTACACAACAGTTGGTATTGGTTAAATACATCTGCGCCCCAAATGTGTTGTGTAAATACCCAATGGCCTATGATCAAATTATTGTATCTAAAATTCTAGAACGTTCCGTTTTTCTACAGCTGGAAGCACATCTTAGTAGGCTAAATCTGATCTATGAACTTCAGTCCGGTTTTCGTAAATCATATTCTACAGACACCTGCCTTATTAACTTGACTGATACAATTAGATGTAATAACGCAAGGGGTTTATATACTGGTATGGTAATGTTGGACCTACAAAAGACTTTCGATACTGTAGATCATGAAATTCTGCTTGGTAAGTTAGGCCTGATGGGTGTAGGTTCTATAGACTGGTTCAAGTCCTACCTGTCAGACAGAGGTCAAACTGTAGTCATTAGCAAATCGCAGTCTACTGTACAAGAGATTACCTGTGGTGTAGGGCAAGGTAGTATATTAGGTCCTCTGCTTTTTGTATGCTATGTAAATGATATGATAAGTAGTATAGATCCCGATTTTAAACTCATTTTATATGCCGACGACAGTGCTCTTATTTTCTCTCATAAAGATCCTATCCATATTTCCCAAAAGTTAAGTGCAGTTCTAGAATCCTGTAATGAGTGGTTGGTTGATAATAAGCTATCCATTCACTACGGTAAGACTGAAAGTATTTTGTTTGGTTCCAAACGAAAGTTAAAGAAGGTAACTAAGTTTGAAGTCACTAGTAATGGACATAAGATTGAAAATAAAAAGGAAGTTAAATATTTAGGCGCCACATTGGATAACTGCTTATCAGGAGAAAGTACAGTGAAAAATATTTTTTCGAAAGTTAACAGTAGGCTTAGGTTTCTATATAGAAATAAAAATAGTTTAAACACCGACTCCCGCAAATTACTTTGCACTTCTTTAATACAGTGTCACATGGACTATGCATGCTCTTCTTGGTATGAAGGCTTAACCAAACAGCTTAAATGTAAATTACAAGTAGCTCAGAATAAAGTAGTACGATTTATTAAAGACTTCAAACCTAGGCACCACCTAACTCCAGATGACTTTTCTGAATCTGGACTACTTAACTTAGATAGTAGAGTTAAGCAGCTACGCCTTAACCATGTGCATAAAGTGTATAATGGTAAATGTCCCAATTACTGAAAACAAAAATTCAACAGAGTGCGCGATACACACTCTTACAGTACCAGAGCTAGTGCTTCAAACTTCTACCTCCCGAATTGTAATTCCTTCGAATCTGATACTTTCTTTTTTAACGGCATTAAAAATTGGAACGCTCTGCCGAATGAAATTAAAAACCTAAATAATCAACATTCTTTTAAATCTGCAGTTAAATCTCATCTCCGTGTGCAATGTAAAAATAGGTACAATAGTCCTACAGTAAGTTATTAGTTTATTAATTATTTACTATTTATACTGTAATTACGTTTTATAATAAATTGTTCTGTACATTACATCTTTCTTTATCGTTGAGTCGGACATTGTCACGCTCTCGGTAAAGTTGTACATGTACATAGTGTAATTACGTTTATATTGGTTTTAGGTTAGCGTAGTGTAATATTGTATTTGTAACCAAGTAACATAAAGGACCCCCTTGGAAATAAGCTGCAAAGCTTTAGGGGTAATCCTATATGTTATGTTGGACAATACCTTTATACCGGTACATTGTTTGGTGTATTTGTTATTGTTTTTACATAATGTATAAATAAATCTACCTACAGTATCTATCTATATAAATGTGTTACATTGGAATAAGTAGCCAATCCCAGGTAAATGTTACAGTAGGTAAGTCAGATCTGTTTTAACTACAGCTGTCCAAAGTTGCGAATTTTCCATACGTTGCCGAGGCGAATTTTGAAACAGGCCCACAAAAAGTAGGCTTACATACAACAATACACTTATTTCCTTATACTTATACTAGAATTGTGTGTAAAGGCCTAAAAGTCTAGACCGCCTGCCATACGAGTATGCCCCTGTCTGACACTTCTGTCTTGTTCCGAAACATTACAATTCTGGCGGAAAGAAAGTCTGACCCTAGAATTACTCTAGCATATAAAATGTTAGTTTAATAATTATTTCACAAACGTTACAGCACTTCCGTCAGTAATTAGTAAACATTTCGAATCATAGACCTGAAAATAATTTTTTAGGCGTTTGTTTATAAACCGATATTATTTCTAGTTTATTGCACTTATTGTGCTACAGTAGTCGGCATTGACAATCGCTATACTCCCTGTATCGCTATACTCCCTGTATCACAACTCCCCCCAGAATTATACTACCAAGTGGAAACTGGTACTCATTTAGCTACCATTTAAGGATGCAAGGCAGAAATGCGCCATAGATAGCTAGTCCCTTTAAAGCATTCGCGACGAAACGAAAATTACCCTGGTCGCAATGCAAGAATCGATGCGTGGGGCTTTTTATATGGGCCTAAAGCTTTCTGACATCAAAATACATTTTTTTATTTACAACGATCACATAGCGTTTGGTATCAATACGCAAAGTTTTCTGGCGGAGGTGGAGGGATGGCGTCGTAATTCTGGAAATAAATTAAGTTTTTGTTACCGGGATACAATGGGATCCGACACTACAGTGATACTATACAGTTCAAGTTCTTTTGTAGCACTATAAACATTCACATTCACAAGAATGCTACGCCGGGTTCATTGTGTCAAGTACAATGCACACATCTCCAACGAGACACTATATAACATTGGAGGTGTCTCATTCGTTCCCCCAAGCTTGGCACTAGAACAAAATCGCCTCCGCTTTGCAGGACATTGCTTTCGCCGTGAGGACCAGCCAGTGCATAATCTTGTACTTTGGCAGCCTCATGGAGTGAATAAGCATGGTGGACAGCCCATGACTTTCTTGAGACGCATCTTAAAGGACACTGGCCTTGATGATCTAGCAAATATCATGGGTGATAGGGAGTTGTGGCGGTGCAATTTTGTTGACAAGCCGGCACAGCATTCTTAAAAATGCAGCTGCAATGCAGCATGCCGATCCTAGTAGTAGTATACAGTTCAATATCTTGTGTAGCACTATACACTACAGTATATCGCTCTATCTTTTATTAAAGAATTAAGAAACTAAAAAGAACCAAGTTAGGAATAAAATTACGTATTACATGGAGAAAAAAAAACGCAGAACATTTATTTTCAATAATTCTCTCGACTCTTTAACCTCGCAAATAAAATGCCTCGCGAATAGTGAAAAAAATTATACCTTTTTCGTATGTACTACTAAATAATAAATTATGTATTGAATGGGAGATTCTTTTAGGCTCATTATGTAAGCCAAGGTATGTCTGTTCACCACCATGGGTGATCTTTCATATTAAACCCTTCCACTCTGTTTCCCAAGTTGCTTTGGTTCCCTTTTATTGACCACTGAAGGATGAAAGCCAGGGTTGGGCTAGGCTGCTGCATTAAAAGTACTGCGCGAAACAGTGCTGCCCCATCTAGGGATCGAACCAGGGCTTCCTAATTAGAAGCCCAGTAATGTCACCACTAGACCAAGCTGCTGTAATTACAGTATGTTTTTATACATAATTATGTACAGTATTGCAGTATTACATGGGAAAGTCGAACATTATTTATTATTCTCGAGGCATTTTATTTACCGAGCACCACCACAGGGGTTCGTAAAGGGTTGAGAGAATATTGAAAAAATGTCTACGTTTTTTTCCCATGTAATACATAATTATATTCTTAAATTTGAACTTTTTTGCTGCTCAATTCCTTCATAACAGATAGAGAGATATAGTGTTACAAAATAAATTGAAGTGCAGTAAGTATTTTACTATATTACTTCCATAGTTACTGCGATACAAATTACTGTACTCTACAACTCCTGATGCTGCCTTACTCAATGTTAAATAATTTAGTGTTCTCGAATATTTATTACGTAACTAGAGAGCCGCTTAGCAACATAAACCAATATTGGATATTGAGTTCCATTTTAGAGTTCGCCTTGCAGACACTAAAGTTACAATAACTATTAAGTGTGCGCATGGATTTTACTCAAATTACGTACAAACCTTTTCTGCTTCGATGCTTTTTTAACACATGTAATAAAACTTAAAACATTCTATCAAAAATATTATCTAAGAAATCAAATTTATTATTCTTAAATTGTTACTTTTTCGTTCAAAATTAAACCAAAATCGGGAGAAAAAAGTTCCAAATAAAATCGTTCCGGCGAAAAAAGTAAAACAAAATATTTTTGGTGGAATTTCTTAAATTTGACTAAATGTGTTCAAAGAGCATTGACGTAGAAAAGGTTTGCACGTAAATTGTTTCGACCGCAATATTCTCTCGACCCTTGTTAATCTCTCTGACGCTCGGTAAATAAAATGCCTCGAGAATAGTGAAAAAAAGGTCTACTTTTTTCCCATGTAATAAATAATTATTCTAAAAAGTCGGCCTACTCCTTTTTCTTCCACTTTTGATAAAACTCTATAATCAAATAGAGTTTTAACATTACGACCCCTATGTATTATTAACATCGATTGGTGTCACTCACTTGCACGACACTTCAGTTTATCATCAGTGTCAAAGGGAAAAAAACGCTAATTTATTTTACTTGTAATAAGTAGTTTCCTGTTCTGAATTAACATATATTCTACAGTATCTACTGTGTTTGTGTTGGCTACACAACAGAAACTGGAGTGGTGTTATGAATAATGCAATGCACTAACAATATGAACTACATATGAAATAGTCTGTCGTATGTTGTACGTCGAGCGAGCTTAGGAAATAAACGCGCTTAATCATTATTATTGATTACGCCTTTGTATTCCCAGCCTCTGCTGGCAGAAGATAAGATAGGAGGAAAACCTCCATGTTATCATGTTAAACCCGAATGGTACACAACGGGGTACTCCACTGATACAGCAGTATGTACGTATATGATATACCATGCAATATGTTATTATGCAATGGCATATTGCATCCTTCACCATAAAGTAACTTATATAATCACATTGGCCTTCGGCCTATTAAATACACGAAATGGGGCATTCGCGCAGCACGTGACTAAAACTTTTGTTAAATACCAACTCGAAAGCTAAGCAAAATCTAAGCAGATATCCCCTAATCACTTTACAGCCTAGAGGCATACTGGGTTACAACTGCAGTCGATTTAAGACCTCACAAAAACGCAGTCTGAGGTCTAGAATATATGTGCCAGGTAACAATCAGAAAGAAAGGATTATTAACAATAATAAAAAAATGGCTGAGGGTTTTCATTTAATACATTTCTAAAATGTTTTCATTTCAGCTCACTAGCGGTAGACTGGAGAACCGCCGATGGATTAGTGTTCCAACAAAGACGCAAGCGATGGAAGGAGAAACCTGAAGTTGTCCTTTCAGCCTACGGTTGTCTACTATCTACAGTAGCATGTAGGCCAAACCTGCCAAGTTTCAGCTTAAAAGGAGTAAAATCAAGGAAATGGTGGATTTTGATTGTTTTCACTTTCAGACATTTCGCCCTCTAGCGACAGAAACGAGAACTGCAGATGAATCAACTCTTTCAAAAAGGAGCAGCATGTGGTCTGGTACATATACTCCAAGATTCAGTTTGAACGAATTAAGATCATGGAAATGGGGAAGACTGTCTAACTGCAGACCGATTACTGACCCGATAAAGACACAGAATGTGTTCTGTTCTGACAAGTTTCAGCTTGAACGGATCATAAATAACCGAATTGGTCAAAAATTTCACTTTCAGATATTTCGCACCCTAACGGCAGACTAGAGAACTGTAGACGGATTGGCCTCCTATGAATGACACAGCTAGCTAGTAATGTATTACAAATCTGCTAACTTTCAGCTTGAACGGATTAAAATAAAAGAAATGGGGGGACATTTAATGTTTTAACATGTAGCCCTCTAGCGGGATACTGTTTAACTGCAGTGTGTGAAAGTCTCCAAAAATTCTAAACTTTTGGTCTAATTGATTCCTTCAAATTTTCAAGTCGACTGTACACGAATCCGGTTTTTGAATTATCAATTTGAATAATAGGGAAAAATGCGGCGCATTGAATTTAAGAACCACCTTAATGGCCCTTTACTTTACACTGAACGGTAAATGGTAACCATGGCTACCGTTTTATCTGTGTTAGGCTTCATAATGAACAGTTAACTACAATGTCAGCTTACTGTTGTTGGTTGTATTTGCACAGTGCGATTCCTCGCCCTGTGATTGGTTAAATGCTTTAATTGGATTCATCATTGGTTTACCAGTATTTAAGGCTGAGTTTATATAACATAATTGTTGTAGATGATTTTTATGACTAACGGTATATTAATTAGTTCCCCGGCAAGTACCACTCCTCAAAGTGGCTACTATTTCTTACCAGTCTGCCAGTTCATTTATAAATATTGCAATTAAGACTATAATACATATTATTGTTCTAAGCATTATTAACTCCTGTTTTATTGGTACTAACTGAAACTGCGTATAAAGACAACGTATCCACTAACTCCCGAACTGACTAATCCCTTGCTTAAGTTGACACTTCCCGCAACACTTATTAGATGAGCCCGGATTATACCCGGAAATGTGTATATCGACAGATTTAAATCCGACAAAGTCGTAACAACGACGACGAAAACGACAAAAACTATTTGCTAATTATTGACTCACCTCCCTCACAGTATCAGTTCGCTAAGGCTCTGCCAACTTCGTGGCTCGCCCCAAATATTCTTTCCGGTACACAATTCTAATTATCAGTTCAATGGACAATCAAGAGTTCCATGTTCTATTATTTGAAAAACAGTATAACCAACGCCAACGTTATTGCAATATTTGTAGTGGAAAGGCATGGGCACCCTTGAATAGGCTTTCCAGGATTTGGAAGTCACCGAGAATTAATCGGAAACTTAAGGTCCGATTATTTAGAGCAGCAGTAGTTCCAGTACTCCTCTATGGGAGTCCATGCTGGGCTCTAACTGCTGAGGACACCAAATCTCTGGATGGCACATTCACAAGAATGTTACGCCGGGTTCATTGTGTCAAGTACAATGCACACATCTCCAACCAGACACTATATAACATTGGAGGTGTTTCATTGGTTCCCCCAAGCTTGACACTAGAACAAAGTCGCCTCCGCTTTGCAGGACATTGCTTTCGCCGTGAGGACCAGCCAGTGCATAATCTTGTACTTTGGCAGCCTCATGGAGTGAATAAGCATGGTGGACAGCCCATGACTTTCTTGAGACGCATCTTAAAGGACACTGACCTTGAAGATGCGGATGATCTAGCAAATGTCATGGGTGATAGGGAGTTGTGGCGGCGCAATTTTGTCGACAAGCCGGCACAGCATTCTTAATAATGCAGCTGCCATGCAGCATGCCGATACTAGTACTGGTAGCAATATTTGTAGTTTTTGCTGGTTAATTATTATTGTAGGCCTAGGCCTAATTTTTACAACTATAACCACCCCCGGCCCCGCCCCCCACACATACTTTCAAAATATAAAATATTGGTATGTTTTACAGTATAATCTAAATGGGAAGTAATTGAATGTCTTTGTGAAACTATCACTTTCATGCCATCCCGCCTTGTCAAATAACGAAATAGCGCCGGGCTGGTAGTCTGTAATAGTGGCCGTCATCCGATAGCAACAATCAAGTTTCGCCTCGGATGCGAAATGATCCAGAAGTTTTCTGCCGATTCCATAGCGACGGACGCGAGAGTCTGTAATCAAGTAATCTACGTTAGCAACGCCGTCATCAGATACAGTCATAGCAACACAACTCACTATAACACCGTCAACTTCTCCCACCCAAAAATTCCCCGAATCGTTTAAGAAAATCTCCACTAAAACACTCCAATTCGGCATTTGTTTCAAAATTAGTTCATGAGAAATGAATATAGAGGCGGCTCGTTTAGCCCATTGGTATATTAGAAAGTTTAAAATAGCTAATGCGAGAGAAGCAAAGAATGTAGAGGTAAAACTGAAAGTAACTAGAAAAATAACAGTGGCGGGAATTTGAAATGTCCAGCGGAAAATAATATCTTTATAGAATGGGCAGACTGACTCCATCAATGTAATGTAAATGAGACGTTTAACTTTGGGTAAATCTTTTTTCGCGATTCTTCTTATAACAACAGACGGACGACACCGACCCATTACAAACATGTGCCACTTCGGTTTCAAATAAATAAATGGTCTTCAGATGTGAAATAATCACTAATGGCACGGCATAAGGGGATAAAAACACCTACGTGTAGCGTGTCAATAAGTTTAGGGTTTAAAAAATACTTGATACAGAAAATTACCATTTGAATTGTTTGATTTTTTTTGTGAAATATAATGAATTTTTTAAATTTTTGTATTTTTTAATTTAAACAATGCCGGAGTTGGATTTTTTTTTTGGGGGGGGGGGGGGGGGGGGGTGAAGGGTACCCGAGGCCTATTTTATGAAGCGGGAAGTTTATGAAAGAGAACGCAATTGTTAATGCGTGGGCGTGGCTGTAAAATACTGTAAAACTGAATTGCCTCACGATTTAACCTATTTCGAACCTTTTACAGAAGAATCGATGCATTCAGGAATCATTTAGTCAGTTAGAGCCAATAACTAAGTCAGTAAGTAGGCTTTATGTGACACCGATGAGGAACTGGAGTTCGGGGGGGTTTGAAGACTAGACTGTTTAGTTTTAGTCAGATAAAGATTGGGGTGTGACTTATTGTTATGATTCAATATAATTATAATATAACAACTTATTATTGATGACTACCAAGCTTACATCGAGGTGGGTCGCTTTGGAGGAAGCAGAAGCAGAATACAGTCTAGTAAAACAGTCTAACTCTAAAATAAAATATATAAAACAGTCTAAAATTAATAAAACAGTAACGGACTAAGAGACGAAAGAGAGGAGTCGCTTGCTGGATACTCTGATTGGAATAAAATTCATGTAATTTAAAAAATTTTAAATTCATTTAAATACTTCATGTGAAATAATTAAAGTCTATGAATTTTTTAAACCCTATTTTAGATAAAATAATAAATAATAGCGAATCAGTCGTAAAAAGCAGTCGTGCAAGGTGTATCAATAATGTAAAGTAACAACACTAATATAATTAATTACATATTGTCAAAATTCGGAAACGTAATGGAACGAAAGGCCCGGCCGGATCATGATACCAATAAAAATCATTTAAACTGAATACAAAATAGATTTAATCATTGTCGAGTGATGACGGTGGGTTTTAGATTATACATCTCGCGGACTAAATCGGAACAAAGTTCGCTTGTAATACTCCCTATAACTGATAAGGATTACTTTCATATTAAAACCCACCAATTTAGGTCTATAATAGGCTTACAGACCGGGGGGGGCGGTACTATTCACGCAAAGCCCATCTCGGTGAATAATGCCGCAAAATAGCAATTTGTAATTTTTAGCACATTTTATATAAATTCCATGGAAATGTGATCACAAAAACCGATGTAACTCAAAAATAGAGATGGTAGAATTAACATTAGATTTACTTAAAAGACGTCTCAAAAAATAGCGCCAAGTACAGGGTTCAGAAAGTTATGTTGCGTAAAGTAAGTAAGTAAATAAAGTAAGGTAAGTAAATAAAGTAAGGTAAGTAAATAAAGTAAGGTAAGTAAATAAAGTAAGGTAAGTAAATAAAGTAAGGTAAGTAAATAAGGTAAAGTAAGTAAATAAAGTAAGGTAAGTAAATAAAGTAAGGTAAGTAAATAAAGTAAGGTAAGTTAATAAAGTAAGGTAGGTCAATAAAGTAAGGTAAGAAAATAAAGTAAGGTAAGTAAATAAAGTAAGTTAAGTAAATAAAGTAAGGTAAGTAAATAAAGTAAGGTAAGTAAATAAAGTAAGGTAAGTAAATAAGGTAAAGTAAGTAAATAAAGTAAGGTAAGTAAATAAGGTAAAGTAAGTTAATAAAGTAAGGTAGGTCAATAAAGTAAGGTAAGTAAATAAAGTAAAGTAAGTTAATAAAGTAAGGTAGGTCAATAAAAGTAAGGTAAGTAAATAAAGTAAGGTATGTAAATAAAGTAAGGTAAGTAAATAAGGTAAAGTAAGTAAATAAAGTAAGGTATGTAAATAAAGTAAGGTAAGTAAATAAAGTAAGGTAAGTAAATAAAGTAAGGTAAGTAAATAAAGTAAGGTATGTAAATAAAGTAAGCTAAGTAAATAAAGTAAGGTAAGTAAATAAAGTAAGGTAAGTAAATAAGGTAAAGTAAGTAAATAAAGTAAGGTAAGAAAATAAAGTAAGGTAAGTAAATAAAGTAAGTTAAGTAAATAAAGTAAGGTAGGTCAATAAAGTAAGGTAAGTAAATAAAGTAAGGTAAGTAAATAAAGTAAGTTAAGTATATAAAGTAAATAAAGTAAATAAATAAAGTAAATAATAAAGTAAATAAAGTAAATAAAGTAAGGTAAGTAAATAAGGTAAAGTAAGTAAATAAAGTAAGGTAAGTAAATAAAGTAAGGTAAGTAAATAAAGTAAGGTAAGTTAAAAGTAAGGTAGGTCAATAAAGTAAGGTAAGAAAATAAAGTAAGGTAAGTAAATAAAGTAAGTTAAGTAAATAAAGTAAGGTAAGTAAATAAAGTAAGGTAAGTAAATAAAGTAAGGTAAGTAAATAAGGTAAAGTAAGTAAATAAAGTAAGGTAAGTAAATAAGGTAAAGTAAGTTAATAAAGTAAGTTAAGTAAATAAAGTAAGGTAAGTAAATAAAGTAAGGTAAGTAAATAAAGTAAGGTAAGTAAATAAGGTAAAGTAAGTAAATAAAGTAAGGTAAGTAAATAAGGTAAAGTAAGTTAATAAAGCAAGGTAGGTCAATAAAGTAAGGTAAGTAAATAAAGTAAAGTAAGTTAATAAAGTAAGGTAGGTCAATAAAAGTAAGGTAAGTAAATAAAGTAAGGTAAGTAAATAAATAAAGTAAGGTAAGTAAATAAAGTAAGGTAAGTAAATAAAGTAAGGTAAGTAAATAAAGTAAGGTAAGTAAATAAAGTAAGGTAGGTAAATAAGGTAAAGTAAGTTAATATAGTAAGGTAGGTCAATAAAGTAAGGTAAGTAAATAGAGTAAGGTAAGTAAATAAAGTAAGGTAAGTAAATAAAGTAAGGTAAGTAAATAAAGTAAGGTAAGTAAATAAAGTAAGGTATGTAAATAAAGTAAGGTAAGTAAATAAGGTAAAGTAAGTAAATAAAGTAAGGTAAGTAAATAAAGTAAGGTAAGTAAATAAAGTAAGGTAAGTAAATAAAGTAAGGTAAGTAAATAAAGTAAGGTAAGTAAATAAAGTAAGGTAAGTAAATAAAGTAAGGTAAGTAAATAAAGTAAGGTAAGTAAATAAAGTAAGGTAAGTAAATAAAGTAAGGTAAGTAAATAAAGTAAGGTAAGTAAATAAAGTAAGGTAAGTAAATAAAGTAAGGTAAGTAAATAAAGTAAAGTAAGTAAATAAGGTAAAGTAAGTAAATAAAGTAAGGTAAGTAAATAAAATAAGGTAAGTAAATAAGGTAAAGTAAGTTAATAAGGTAAAGTAAGTTAATATAGTAAGGTAGGTCAATAAAGTAAGGTAAGTAAATAGAGTAAGGTAAGTAAATAAAGTAAGGTAAGTAAATAAAGTAAGGTAAGTAAATAAAGTAAGGTAAGTAAATAAAGTAAGGTAAGTAAATAAAGTAAGGTAAGTTAATAAAGTAAGGTAAGAAAATAAAGTAAGGTAAGTAAATAAAGTAAGTTAAGTAAATAAAGTAAGGTAAGTAAATAAAGTAAGGTAAGTAAATAAAGTAAGGTAAGTAAATAAGGTAAAGTAAGTAAATAAAGTAAGGTAAGTAAATAAAGTAAGGTAAGTAAATAAAGTAAGGTAAGTAAATAAAGTAAGGTAAGTAAATAAAGTAAGGTAAGTAAATAAAGTAAGGTAGGTCAATAAAAGTAAGGTAAGTAAATAAAGTAAGGTAAGTAAATAAAGTAAGGTAAGTAAATAAAGTAAGGTAAGTAAATAAAGTAAGTTAAGTACCGGTAAATAAAGTAAGGTAAGTAAATAAAGTAAGGTAAGTAAATAAGGTAAAGTAAGTAAATAAAGTGAGTTAAGTACCGGTAAATAAAGTAAGGTAAGTAAATAAAGTAAGGTAAGTAAATAAGGTAAGGTAAGTAAATAAAGTAAGGTAAGTAAATAAAGTAAGGTAAGTAAATAAAGTAAGGTAAGTAAATAAAGTAAGGTATGTAAATAAAGTAAGGTAAGTAAATAAAGTAAGGTAAGTAAATAAAGTAAGGTAAGTAAATAAGGTAAAGTAAGTAAATAAAGTAAGGTAAGTAAATAAAGTAAGGTAAGTAAATAAAGTAAGGTAAGTTAATAAAGTAAGGTAGGTCAATAAAGTAAGGTAAGAAAATAAAGTAAGGTAAGTAAATAAAGTAAGTTAAGTAAATAAAGTAAGGTAAGTAAATAAAGTAAGGTAAGTAAATAAAGTAAGGTAAGTAAATAAAGTAAGGTAAGTAAATAAAGTAAGGTAAGTAAATAAGGTAAGGTAAGTAAATAAAGTAAGGTAAGTAAATAAAGTAAGGTAAGTAAATAAAGTAAGGTAAGTTAAAAGTAAGGTAGGTCAATAAAGTAAGGTAAGAAAATAAAGTAAGGTAAGTAAATAAAGTAAGGTAAGTAAATAAAGTAAGGTAAGTAAATAAAGTAAGGTAAGTAAATAAAGTAAGGTAAGTAAATAAGGTAAAGTAAGTAAATAAAGTAAGGTAAGTAAATAAGGTAAGGTAAGTAAATAAAGTAAGTTAAGTAAATAAAGTAAGGTAAGTAAATAAAGTAAGGTAAGTAAATAAAGTAAGGTAAGTAAATAAGGTAAAGTAAGTAAATAAAGTAAGGTAAGTAAATAAGGTAAAGTAAGTTAATAAAGTAAGGTAGGTCAATAAAGTAAGGTAAGTAAATAAAGTTAAGTAAGTTAATAAAGTAAGGTAGGTCAATAAAAGTAAGGTAAGTAAATAAAGTAAGGTAAGTAAATAAATAAAGTAAGGTAAGTAAATAAAGTAAGGTAAGTAAATAAAGTAAGGTAAGTAAATAAAGTAAGGTAAGTAAATAATGTAAGGTAAGTAAATAAAGTAAGGTAGGTAAATAAGGTAAAGTAAGTTAATATAGTAAGGTAGGTCAATAAAGTAAGGTAAGTAAATAGAGTAAGGTAAGTAAATAAAGTAAGGTAAGTAAATAAAGTAAGGTAAGTAAATAAAGTAAGGTAAGTAAATAAAGTAAGGTAAGTAAATAAAGTAAGGTAAGTAAATAAAGTAAGGTAAGTAAATAAAGTAAGGTAAGTAAATAAAGTAAGGTAAGTAAATAAAGTAAGGTAAGTAAATAAAGTAAGTTAAGTAAATAAAGTAAGGTAAGTAAATAAAGTAAGGTAAGTAAATAAAGTAAGGTAAGTAAATAAGGTAAAGTAAGTAAATAAAGTAAGGTAAGTAAATAAGGTAAAGTAAGTTAATAAAGTAAGGTAGGTCAATAAAGTAAGGTAAGTAAATAAAGTAAAGTAAGTTAATAAAGTAAGGTAGGTCAATAAAAGTAAGGTAAGTAAATAAAGTAAGGTAAGTAAGTAAATAAAGTAAGGTAAGTAAATAAAGTAAGGTAAGTAAATAATGTAAGGTAAGTAAATGGAAAGGCATAGGGAAAGGCATGGGCAGCCTTGAATAGGCTTTCCAGGATTTGGAAGTCACCTAGAATTAATCGGAAACTTAAGGTCCGATTATTTAGAGCAGCAGTAGTTCCAGTACTCCTCTACGGGAGTCCATGCTGGGCTCTAACTGCTGAGGACACCAAATCTCTGGATGGCACATTCACAAGAATGCTACGCCGGGTTCATTGTGTCAAGTACAATGCACACATCTCCAACCAGACACTATATAACATTGGAGGTGTCTCATTGGTTCCCCCAAGCTTGACACTAGAACAAAATCGCCTCCGCTTTGCAGGACATTGCTTTCGCCGTGAGGACCAGCCAGTGCATAATCTTGTACTTTGGCAGCCTCATGGAGTGAATAAGCATGGTGGACAGCCCATGACTTTCTTGAGACGCATCTTAAAGGACACTGGCCTTAAAGATGCGGATGATCTAGCAAATGTCATGGGTGATAGGGAGTTGTGGCGGTGCAATTTTGTTGACAAGCCGGCACAGCATTCTTAAAAATGCAGCTGCAATGCAGCATGCCGATCCTAGTAGTAGTAGTAGTAGTAGTACTAGTAAGTAAATAAAGTAAGGTAGGTAAATAAGGTAAAGTAAGTTAATATAGTAAGGTAGGTCAATAAAGTAAGGTAAGTAAATAGAGTAAGGTAAGTAAATAAAGTAAGGTAAGTAAATAAAGTAAGGTAAGTAAATAAAGTAAGGTAAGTAAATAAAGTAAGGTATGTAAATAAAGTAAGGTAAGTAAATAAGGTAAAGTAAGTAAATAAAGTAAGGTAAGTAAATAAAGTAAGGTAAGTAAATAAAGTAAGGTAAGTAAATAAAGTAAGGTAAGTAAATAAAGTAAGGTAAGTAAATAAAGTAAGGTAAGTAAATAAAGTAAGGTAAGTAAATAAAGTAAGGTAAGTAAATAAAGTAAGGTAAGTAAATAAAGTAAGGTAAGTAAATAAAGTAAGGTAAGTAAATAAAGTAAGGTAAGTAAATAAAGTAAGGTAAGTAAATAAAGTAAGGTAAGTAAATAAAGTAAAGTAAGTAAATAAGGTAAAGTAAGTAAATAAAGTAAGGTAAGTAAATAAAATAAGGTAAGTAAATAAGGTAAAGTAAGTAAATAAAGTAAGGTAAGTAAAGAAAGTAAGGTAAGTAAATAAAGTAAGACAAGTAAATAAAGTAAGGTAAGTAAATAAAGAAAGGCAAGTAAATAATGTAAGGTAAGTAAATAAAGAAAGGTAAGTAAATAAAGTAAGGTAAGTAAATAAAGTAAGGTAAGTAAATAAAGTAAGGTAAGTAAATAAAGTAAGGTTAGTAAATAAAGTAAGATAAATAAATAAAGTAAATAAAGTAAGGTAAGTAAATAAAGTAAGGTAAGTAAATAAAGTAAGGTAAGTAAATAAAGTAAGGTAAGTAAATAAAGTAAGGTAAGTAAATAAAGGGAGGAATAATGTGACGTTTCAGGTATCGATTAATCAGATTAGGTGGCGAAAAAATATTATTGCGAATGAAAAAATACTCTCGGGATAAGACCCATCCATGCTGCAATTTTCGAGTATTACTCGCGGGTTAATGACATGCTGCTGCTGCTTTAAGGGAGTGAAATTCCATCAATAAAATAGTGAGACATTTACAGTACGTAGTAGTAACTATTGTGTTTTTAATTAAATTAGTTAATTCTTGCAGTTATTATAAAAATTAACTTCAACTATATAATTTATAAAAGTATTTAAAGATTCGAGTCCAAGTACTCTGCGTTGATACCACTGCTTAAAGCAGTGGTATCAACGCAGAGTACTCATGCT
>JAUCBJ010005001.1:0-36391 GCA_032718475.1 Nemertoderma westbladi | reverse complement strand
CTGGACCCGCTGTAGGTTCCGCTGTGGTTTAGAGCTCCTATGTAAAACGGAAAACTGGCGAAATATTGGCAAAGAGTAAGTTTTCCAAAGTATTGATAGTGTTTCGATGGGGATACGCTTGATTGTCCATCCCAGAGAGATGAAGTACTCCGCTAATGAATCAACAAGTCTACTGAATTTCACTAGTAGTAGTAGTAGTAAACATTCCAAATTTTAATAAATCATAAATATGGGTTTGAAGGAGGGGATGGCCAAGAATTGTAGAAAGAAACGTAAAATTATTATTTATCTCTTTCCTATTGTCTACCTTCTGATCTCGTCTGCTCAATATAAATCGCTTTCTAGAATCTTGGATTGACTATTCCTTTATTATTAGAGAAATGCATGTTAGTCAGCTTTACAATTCGTCGAAGTTTGGAATAATTATCATTTAAATTGATGGTGTCGAAATGGGTCTGCGGTGAAGTGGGTGTAATTGTAAATCACTGCACAGGTTCAGGTATACAACAAGTGAAATACGAAGCCTATAATAATACTAACCTTATAATTAAAATCCTGGAAATACGAAACGAATTCAGATAATAAGGGCTTCACTATCACAGTAATTGGATTTAAGTTAATTCCCAGAGATTAATACTTTAGACTTTGATCTCCTGTGTAAACTACAAAATGCCAACCTTTACTCAGTAATTTCGGCATGACTTTAACAATGTTATTTCATACTGTAGTTTTATGGTTGTGTTATTGAGGGCCATGATGTACAATTCATTACAATTTCAAGCCATTCTTCTTAAACGTATTTTTCGTATTTTTCCTTCTGAAGTTCCCGAACATCGAGTTTAACTTAGCCTATCACCTATTCGAGTCACTGATTAAACCAATCCCTTTATATGGATGTGAGCTTTGGGGTTTCATGGATACGCTGGAGATGAGATTGAACGAGTCCAACTTAAGTTCCTTAAACGATTTTTGGGGGTTAAAACTACAACACGGAACTTCATGGTCTATGATGGGGAAACAGGGATCTTCTCGCTATCTCGTCGAAGTGAATTTTAGAATAATAAAGTTCGGGTTAAAAAATTATCAAATGTAATTCAAGTCGTCTACTCAAACAAGCCTACATGCTCCAGTTGAGATTCTATAGATGAGGGCCCAGCCGGGGCCCGGCCGAGTTAATTGGGTTGCTCATATTCAACAATAATGGTGAGGGCAATTAATAAGAGACTCACCTAAAGGGTTACTTACCGTATGTTAAATATTAGGATAAGGGTCAGATACTCGTCCCATAGTCTGGGTATTCAATATGGTCGTTGGTATAACATTCATCGTGAACAACGTAAGTCCACCTTATACAATCTAGTTGCTTTAGAAGATGAGTACCACTTCCTTCTTGTTTCCCCCTATATAAAAGTAAAAGATAGAAATATTTTGCCCCATATTATTGCCATCATTTGTTGTTAAATGCTATTCGATGCCGCAGCACTTCCCTAAGTGTCTCTAATGATCGTGCTGCTATATATATAAACTGGTCTTGTTGGTCAACTGGTACTACTAATAATAAATAATAGGAGATCGCTTTATAACAAGTAAAATAGCCCACTATGAATAGACCATCTCAGCTAAGGAAAATCTTTCTTAGCGAAAGTAGTTGATTTTCCTTAGCTTCGTGGATTGCCATCATTTGTTGTTAAATGCTATTCGATGCCGCAGCACTTCCCTAAGTGTCTCTAATGATCGTGCTGCTATATAAATAAACTGGTCTTGTTGGTCAACTGGTACTACTAATAATAAATAATAGGAGATCGCTTTATAACTTTGGCATATACATTTTTTCCCCGTTATTGACTTAATTTAGGTTCTGTGCATTATTCATCGTTCTGTGCTGTAATTGTGCATTATTCTTAATTTTGGTGTTGGTGAGCCATAAGTTCAATTTTTACCCTACCTCTCCCCTTATAACCTTAATTCGCTTTGTGGAATTAATAATAATTGATAAATATATTATTAGTAAATAACACTTAAGCATAAACATAATACAACTAAGGGGGTTGAAATTGATTTTAGGTTACTGGGAGTTCAATTTAAATAATCATGTTAACGATCTCGACCCTCGGTTTACTGTCATATTGATCTTTATTAATTTGCAGTGATCACAGAGCAATGTTGTGATATTGACTAATCGATCTAGACCTTGTGAAGCCCTAGAAACCACCGCTTTTGCAGTTCCAAAATAAACTTATTAAGCATCGCTAGCAATACTAGCTCCGTGCATTTCTAATTTCATATGTTATTTTATAATCTTAATATTGACATCATAGCTAGATATTTCATCTGAGTGAAAGATGGATTTATACACTACCTTCAGTATCATCTTAAAATGAAATATAATTGACCATCATCAATTTGAATAAAACAAATTATTCCTTCACTATTTATCGTATTTATCAGAAATCATTCATTAAGATTTATCACAGATTTATTTTTGCGTTTGGTTTGTTCCAATCAAATTAATGTATTGCCTATTAATTAAACTGACATCATAATAATCATGCATGGAGTGAGTGGTGAGTGAGTGAGTGAGTGAATGGTCGAGTTTTATATGTACAGCACCTAATTGATTTCCTGTCAACCACTTAGGCAGTGCATCACATGCAGTGGATGTGATGTGCTTAAAGGATTTATTTATCTTACAGGAAGGAGCATACTATAATGGAATCGTTATTTTATATCAGTTTTACTAAGCAGCAATATTTTGACTTGCCTCATTTCCGCGGGCAATTTAAGTAAATAAAATTCCTAATTAAATTAAAATTCTGGTAAATATGTCTTTAAAATTATAATATAATTATTTACTTTTGAAAAATGAAACAATGGGGAAACAATATTTCAATCTATATATATTCAGCATGCTGCATTCTATATGCTGCATTTCAGGTGCATTAAGAATACTGTACTGGCTTACCAACAACATCTCCCTGTCACCCATTATTATCTGAAAATCTTGTGAATTAATTCTTAATATATTAAACTAAAAAGAGGTTAACATTAGATTGTTACATCACACAGACTACAAAAAAACATGGAATTAGGACATTAACGCGCAAATTTTAGTACTTAGCCACTAGGCCCTTCAAAAAACACTAACAAATGAAAAAAGTATTATCATTGAGGCACCCAAAGTAGGTGAATATTCTCATTGAGGCACCCAAAGTAGGTGATCCATTGAGGCACCCAAAGTAGGTGATCCATTGAGCCACCCAAAGTAGGTGATCCATTGAGGCACCCAAAGTAGGTGATCCATTGAGCCACCCAAAGTAGGTGATCCATTGAGGCACCCAAAGTAGGTGATCCATTGAGGCACCCAAAGTAGGTGATCCATTGAACCACCCAAAGTAGGTGATCCATTGAGGCACCCAAAGTAGGTGATCCATTGAGGCACCCAAAGTAGGTGATCCATTGAACCACCCAAAGTAGGTGATCCATTGAGGCACCCAAAGTAGGTGATCCATTGAGGCACCCAAAGTAGGTGATCCATTGAGGCACCCAAAGTAGGTGATCCATTGAGGCACCCAAAGTAGGTGATCCATTGAGGCACCCAAAGTAGGTGATCCATTGAGGCACCCAAAGTAGGTGATCCATTGAGGCACCCAAATTAGGTGATCCATTGAGGCACCCAAAGTAGGTGATCCATTGAGGCACCCAAAGTAGGTGATCCATTGAGGCACCCAAAGTAGGTGATCCATTGAGGCACCCAAAGTAGGTGATCCATTGAGGCACCCAAAGTAGGTGATCCATTGAGGCACCCAAATTAGGTGATCCATTGAGGCACCCAAAGTAGGTGATCCATTGAGGCACCCAAAGTAGGTGATCCATTGAACCACCCAAAGTAGGTGATCCATTGAGGCACCCAAAGTAGGTGATCCATTGAGGCACCCAAAGTAGGTGATCCATTGAACCACCCAAAGTAGGTGATCCATTGAGGCACCCAAAGTAGGTGATCCATTGAGGCACCCAAAGTAGGTGATCCATTGAGGCACCCAAAGTAGGTGATCCATTGAGGCACCCAAAGTAGGTGATCCATTGAGGCACCCAAAGTAGGTGATCCATTGAGGCACCCAAAGTAGGTGATCCATTGAGGCACCCAAATTAGGTGATCCATTGAGGCACCCAAAGTAGGTGATCCATTGAGGCACCCAAAGTAGGTGATCCATTGAGGCACCCAAAGTAGGTGATCCATTGAGGCACCCAAAGTAGGTGATCCATTGAGGCACCCAAAGTAGGTGATCCATTGAGGCACCCAAATTAGGTGATCCATTGAGGCACCCAAAGTAGGTGATCCATTGAGGCACCCAAAGTAGGTGATCATCTAGTCTGCCCATTAAATTCCGCTTATATAATTCCACTATGCATTCGAAGGTCACGTGATTTCTGACCCACATCCATATGCTAGAGTCATCCACATGCTCCAGCACACCATCCATCCTTAGAACTTAGCTTTTATTGTCAGACATTTCCTAATGGGTGTCGAATTCAACTGTCAACATTTTGGTCTTCTTGATGTTGACAAAAAGACCAACACTAGAAGCAGCATGTTCTAATGAGCCGAGGAGCCGTAGGGCTCCCTCTAATGATTCTGAGAGTACTCCTAAGTCATCAGCAAAGTCTAGATCAGTTAGGGACTTGGCAGGATTTCCTCGTCTTCTGGAGCCAGTAGGTGAAGATATCATCACCTCATCATCATTATGATGATCTAAGGACATGCGTAGAACATAGTCAACCACAATTATGAACAAGAATGGTGCAAGTGTGTCTCCCTGAGGACTCCCCATAATACTTCAAGTGGTTCTGTGTCACCATCAAAATCGAACCATCGCATACTGATCTGATTTGACATTTTGAACCAGTTCCCATTCCGTAAAGTGTGGTCCTCTCGGTACTTCCAAATTATGTGGTTAGTCAGTGGGGCCTTCTTTCTGTTTCGAGGATTTCTGTACAGGAATTGATTCTGCCGCTGCTATTTAAATTCCCTCTGTGAACGCTGTAAAGCCCTCGCAGTGATCTGCCGCATCAGAGGCATGAGCCTCATACCAGTTACTCAGCTATAAACATGTAAACATTCATAAAAAGTAAACCAAATCAATAAAATACCCTCGCGCAGATGCAAAAACGATTTCATTCGACTTTCGAATGCTCATATATTAGGATTATTTCATAAAATCGCCCATAATGCACATATTGAAAACCTATACATTATAATATAAGCCATTAAAACACAAAAGATTGCGTAAAAGGGGAGAATAACTCTTACTATTCAAGATATGACGTTTGAAATTTGGATTCAAACGTAAATGTGTCCACCAGTGGTGGACCACCAATGGTGGATGTCACCAGGAATGAATTATTAGTGTTAGGGAGAATATCGATTAACGAAACAATTCTCCCAGATAAACTTTACATATACCTAATAAATATAACAATGATTAATTTCTGAAGGTTGAGCTTTCCATATACTGGTAAGTTCAACAGATAGGAAGATTTGTACTTTGATAGTTGTTGTATGCCACTTTAATTAAGCTTCTTATAGACTCTTTGTGAATATTATTGTGAATAATTAAAAAAAGATCTTAAACTACCGCACTATATAGGGGTATAAATAGCACGACATAATTGCACCATAACCTATGTAGAAGCATTAACAAATTGGTTGACTGTAGTAATGCGAGAGCATAGATGGAAAAAGCATGCTTAACCCTATTAAACTCGGGGGGGGGGGGGGGGGGGTGGGGGGGGGGGGTCAATATGAACCCATCCCCCCGTGGTTATTTTTAATAACTCTGAAACAAACGCAGTAGGGAATCTGAAATTTTATGACTTTTCCTAAAATTATATTGTCTTCCTAGTAGTGAAAACCGTTTTCAAAAATATTGGAAAGCTTTCGAGTTATTGCACCATTTTATAACCCTACTTTTGGCACTTTTTTTTGAGACGTTTTTGAAAATTACATTGCATGAAATATGATTTGTAACATCTCTAATTTGATTTACACCGGTTTTTTGGTGTTTGAAATTAGATGGAATTCATATAAATTAATTTAGAAATTTCAAACCCTTTTTTTCGGCTGATGCCAAATTTTGAAATATTTCAATTTTGTAAATTGATTGTTTGAACCTGTTTTTTGCGCAATATTGGTTTTTTGGGGTTCTGGTTTCGTTGGAAGATATAAGAGAGGCACCAGGGCTATCAAACTTGTAATTTTCGGTGCTGTGTGCAAATTTTGGTGCCACACGAAATTTTGAAAATACAGGCAATAGTTCAATTGCTTGTGGAAACTTATTTCTCGCCTTTTATAGGTTTATGGCGGTTCTGAATTCAATGGAATAAAAAATTATCTAACTAGACATCTCAAACTTGTATTTTTCGGAAGTGGGTGCAAAATTTTGTGCTAGCATCAAATTTTGAAAACCATCAAATACATCAATTAATTGTGTCCCCTTGTTATTTTTTGAAAATTTTTGAAAATAAGAAAATTGAACAATAGATAGTATCATCTTGTTTCTTGCGTTAATCGGGTTTATGAGGGTCCTGAATCCCATGGAATCAATAAAAACAGCACTGGACGTCTCAAACTTGTACTTTTTGGTTATGGGTACGAAATTTGATGATAGCACCAAAATTTGCCATATAGCGCCGAAAAATACGTTTAGCATTGATCTGGCATATTAAAAATGTATTCCATTAGAATCAGCGCCACAGTAAACCTGAAAATCTGAATTTATAGCATCGTATAAGATAATTAAAAATTTTGTGTTCTAACTGAAAAGTGCTGGTTAATTGTTTTTTTCATTTTTGTCTACATAGAGGACTAAAACAGCCATTTATAGTAATCAGGTCATTCTTAAATATTATCCAATGGATTTTGCGCCGAACAATTATAACAATTAGCCGATAATTGTAACTTTCAAATTTTGTGAAAATTGTTCACTACTTGTAATTTTGGTGCCTCAAAATAACCACCCCAGTACATTTTTTCGAAAATGTTTTTTTCGGTCGGATTTAGACTAGTGAAATTTACGTACAAACAAAAACTCAGACGTTTTCGTTAAAATTTGTCGATTTTAGAGGGGCGTGGGGGACCCCCCCCCCCCCCCGGTATTTGTACAACATTTTATAGCCCGGTACTAATAGGGTTAATTTAATAATATGAACTACAAAACAAATAATAAATACAAATAAAAATAAAAAACAAATAAAAAACAAATAATCTGAACTACAAAGTTAAATATTAGAACATTTTTTCGAGTGATCGTCCACAGTAAATCCTTCCACTCTGTTTCACAAAGGAATGCCTGTTCACCACCATGGGCGATCTTCCACAGTAAACCCTTTCACTCTGTTACCTAAAGGATGCCTGTTCACCACCATGAGTGATCTTCCACAGTAAACCTATCCACTCTGTTTCCTAAAGGAATGCCTGTTCACCACCATGAGTGATCTTCCATAGTAAACCCTACCACTCTGTTTCCTAAAGGAATGCCAGTTCACCACCACGGGGGATCTTCCACTGTAAACCCTTCCACTCTGTTTTCAAAGTTGCCATGATTTCCATTTATCGACCAGTTAAGGATGAAAGCCAGGATTGGGCTAGACCTTATTGAGTAAGTTTTATAAAAAATGAAAGGAGTTTGAAATTAAACAGAAATCGTTCCCATAATCAATGTGGTTAATTTTGGATGAACCTACTAAGCATCCTGGTCCACCACTTGGTTAGGCGGCGCTGATCAGCTGGTCGGATCAGATTCTCTGATCAGGTGATCTACATATAAATGTTTCTTACCATACCAACAAACCAGCAGCAATGAGTCAATGCAGAAGTCAATGCAACTTACATTGATTTGTACTACAAATATAAGTTTGTTAAACAAAACAAAACACTCAAACTTAAACATTTTATTTGTGGGGAGGGGGTCTCACTTTGTAGGGTCTTAGTTCTTATGGTCTTGGGTCTTTGTTGTGTACACACACCCGGACACGGTGTACAAATTTATTGTACCTCTAACTTTTCTTAATGCACCATAAAATGTTTAAATCACTGCGCAACAAATTATTTTTATATTATAACCAGGCGGGTTCGCATCTTTAGATATTTTAACCCGGTGTTGGGTTGCCTTGTAACTTTATGATTTTATCATGAATATTTATTTCTCTTCAGATTCAAGAGAATTCGATCTATCAAAGCGATTGAAAATCGGAAAAAAGTCTGATGAATATATGGGTAGTTACCATGACGAGGTTGCTAAGCGACTAAAAATAGGCAAGAAGAATTTCGAGAATGGATATTGGAGTTCGGAAGAGCAGTCGGCTGAAAAAAGGCTAAAAATAGGTCGCAAGCGGTCCTGGAATCCAAATTCCAACCCTTACTGGTGAAGAACCAACTGGGGAACGCTTCTACATCCTGCACTCTCATCACCCCAACAAGTAACTAATGAACAGTCACTATTTCGGTAGGTCTATCAATGTTCAACAATGAATGTTTAACTGGACGCCGTGGTGGGAAAATAATTATTCAGAGCATAACAATAAATAATTCGTTATTTTCTAAATAAGTCACTTGTTTTAATGTTAACGGTTTCTACTTAGATGAGTTTTAGTTGAAATGCTATTAATATAATACAATTTGATCGTTTATGGATGTTTGATATAAACCAAAAGCTAATACAGCAATACAGCACCATCAATTACGTTCATTGTAATATTACATGTTTCATTGTGATTGTAAAAGAAGAAGTGTTTCATGACATGGTCGGATGTTTACTACCATGATTATGTTGACTAATAATAAAACCTAAACTTATATAAAAGTCTTTCATTTTTTACCTAACTGGGATGTTTGCATAGAGTGGTGACGTGACAAGGTTAGCATGTCTATTTCGAGGGACAAAATTTGTTTGAGGATCAGTTGTATAAAACACTCCTTACCGCTTTGAGAAAGCTAATTAATTTTTTTATGTAATAACATATATGGCCACACTTCTGCGACATATCAGTTCTACGATGGCAAACTCAACCGTCGTGCCTGCTGGGTGGTGCTGGTCTTAGGTAATCGGGCACTACTGAGGCGATTTGAATATACCAAGTTAGAATTCTAGTTTCGCCGCCACTGTAACCTGCTCCTTTCCCGTTCTATAATAAATAATTTAACTAAATTGTTTTGACTCTGTAAATTCGTGTATGATATTTGCGACCATTTTACGAAATTAATTCGAGATTTAATGATATTCTACCCCATAAATTCTCAAATCAAGTATAATGACTCGCTTGGAAAAGGATATACTAACTAGAGCTATACTTACTAGACTATGGGACCAAGTGAGTTTTGAGTAAAATTCTATGTTTATTTTCCTTGGGACGTAAAAATATATCCGGGCTACTGGAGGGTGAAATATAATACTGGTGATAATACCACTAGGTATAATACTGGTGATTACTTTGTAAATAATTACAGTAGATGGGCGGAAATTAAAGCTCAAGCAGAGAATGTTCATCCTCAGAGAGCCACATATCGGTAATTATTATCTAGCTGGGAGAGGAGGACCCAACTGATCTCTCTAGGGAGAGTCATTGGCAATACCCATTACTTTCGCAGATAATTATTGAGGAAAATAGATAACAAAAATATAATAAAATTCCCACAACAGATACAGCAGTGTGTAATAATAATGGTGTGAGGTTGGGGGAGTCCGCACAATAGCAGACGTCCTATATTAAATTTGATATGATATAAAAAAGGGGACTGGGACAATGTAAGATAGTGTGGGGTGTGATATGGGAATATACACAAAATACTGCAGAAAAGTCAACCTAGGTATTGATCTGAGCCAGCTCTTCAGGTAGCCGCTGTCTGTTACAGAGTTTGGGTCTTATCAATGGCCCGCAAGGCCTAGGGAACTCCACCTGTCCCGGTTGACAATTTCCTACTAAATATGATCGCTATGAGATATTCATAATTTTCATATAATCTTGACTGGCAAATCATGGATTATTGGTAGCCTTGAGATGGAATTTGAGAAGAAGAATCGAAGAAGGAATATCATGCAGAGATTAGTAAACTCGTAAATACGCATTAGTATTCATTGAAGAATAAATACAAATAGTATCTGACATTTAATTAAAGAAAACAAAAACTTCATCCACAGCAAATGGAATTGCAATGAATACGTAATTAGTTTGTACATGTAGGTACAGTAGGTTGTTAGTAGGTACGGTAGTGTTATGGGGCGTCCTCCAAGGAGTCACACTTGCACCATTCTTGTTCATTATTGTGGTTGACTATGTTCTACGCATGTCCTTAGATCATTATAATGATGATGGGGTGATGATAACTCCACCTACTGGCTCCAGAAGTCGAGGAAATCCTGCCAAGTACCTAACTGATCTAGACTTTGTTGATGACTTAGGAGTACTCTCAGAATCATTAGAGGGAGCCCAACGGCTCCTCAGCTCATTAGAACATGCTGCTTCTAGTGTTGGTCTTTTTATTAACTCCAGAAAGACCAAAATTCTGACAGTTAAATTTGAAAGTCCTCAGCAAGTCTCTGATCGGATGAGCATAAGCTCAAAGGATGGTATGCTTGAGCAGTGGATGACTTCTGTTACCTGGGATCATGGATCCGGAAGTCAGGTGAGGACCTTCGAATACGTAAGGGAAAGGCATGGGCAGCCTTGAATAGGCTTTCCAGGATTTGGAAGTCACCGAGAATTAATCGGAAACTTAACGTCCGATTATTTAGAGCAGCAGTAGTTCCAGTACTCCTCTACGGGAGTCCATGCTGGGCTCTAACTGCTGAGGACACCAAATCTCTGGATGGCACATTCACAAGAATGCTACGCCGGGTTCATTGTGTCAAGTACAATGCACACATCTCCAACCAAACACTATATAACATTGGAGGTGTCTCATTGGTTCCCCCAACCTTGACACTAGAACAAAATCGCCTCCGCTTTGCAGGACATTGCTTTCGCCGTGAGGACCAGCCAGTGCATAATCTTGTACTTTGGCAGCCTCATGGAGTGAATAAGCATGGTGGACAGCCCATGACTTTCTTGAGACGCATCTTAAAGGACACTGGCCTTAAAGATGCGGATGATCTAGCAAATGTCATGGGTGATAGGGAGTTGTGGCGGTGCAATTTTGTTGACAAGCCGGCACAGCATTCTTAAAAATGCAGCTCCAATGCAGCATGCCGATCCTAGTAGTAGGTACAGTAGGTACGATGTGTATCGGTAGGTAGGTTCCGGTACTTAGCTACCGGTACACATAGTACCGTACCGGTAGGTAGGTTCCGGTACCTACCTACCGGTACACATCGTACCGTACCGGTAGGAAGGTACCGGTACCTAACTACCGGTACACATCGTACCGTACCGGTAGGTAGGTACCGGTACGATGTACCGGTACTGCAATATTATATAATCTAAATAACTATCTCTCATTTCAAAGGCCATTTGATATGTAATTCCGAGATTTTGATGTGTAATTGAGTATTATTGTGGGGCGAGCCACGAAAGTATGCGAGCTTAGCATACGGGTACCACTAACTCAATCGGTGTGTCTGTTATTCTGTTGCTCTGTTGTTCTGTTATGTTCAAATTTAAACGTTAATAACTCAGCCAAATCTTAATGAAATCCAAACTTGGTACACATGTAGTCTGGCAAAAATTGAGAGATTTTCCAAGTTGAATTTGCGTGTGGCCTTCCTGAAGGTAAGATAAATTCAGTTAATTAATTAATGAAATGTTGGTTAGGGTAAAAAACAGCATTTTCAACATGACTTTTAAAGGAAATTAATTATTTTATAGTATAAGATATAAATAATTATACTTAAAAGTTATACAGCTGTAATCCCCATACCCCATTCCGTTATAGTTTCTAATTAGTTCAACTGATTTGCTTTAAGAAATGTGTTTTTAATTGATCCAAACGTAATTAAGTTATCAAAATGCCCTAGTCACTCTATACTCCCCTCATTCCTTGGCATGCTTGCTATTGCCTATAGTTTGGGAACCAGTCCAACCATCTCACCACTCTACTTGGCAACGGGTAATTACATTTATAGGAAATAGGCAGGCACTACTAGTGTAAGGTGCCAGACTAATAAGCCAGCTTGCTTATTATTTATCTCGCAAAATGATTGCCTGAGCATATCATCCTGATTCTTTAGAATAATTCGCTAAATTATTTCGTTGAGGCATTAACATGATGAATTAATATTTCAGTATCAATACTATCGGCGTAAGGTAAGTTTTAATATCTTTTACAAATTGGGTCGCCTTTCTAAAATTTAAAACACAAATTCCCTGTTAATACCTCTGCCTTTCATTAATCTTCTGTGGGCCTTTGGGTTGGGGTGGTGCAGATTAAGAGGGGGGTTGAAGGGGGGAACTTTTCTCTCTTCTTTGACTTATTCTTATTGGCGGTTTTGTTAAATTTCTTAAATGCCGATTTTTGGGATAGAATTGCTCAATTTTAATCTGTATCTGATAACTGAGCCTCGTGCTGCGCGAAGGCCCTACGGACGTGTATTAATACAAATACATTATCCAACCTTCAAGTATTTCTAACTATGCTTACATTTTAGTTTACAGTTAATTTACATTAATATCTTGGATACCCATTTTTTGGGTTATCAACAGCAAGAGTACACATTTCCCGCCATACCTCTCATCTACCAGACATACATTAAAGGCCTTGCACTGATGGCAATGAACATTCTGGTGTTGGCGCGCGGGCTGGGGGGAGATCTTCTCTGTGCTGGGGTAAGAGAGCGTAAGAAAAGGGGGAAGGGGAGGGTAGAAAAGGGGGAAGAGGGGGAAAGAAATGGGTATGTATCTATAAATAGCATCCAATAGGACGGCTCTGTTTTACGACAGTTCTACAGTATACCATACACATACAGCAGTCTACCTTCATGAGAAGTTGTAATACTACTGAATAGTTGCTAAACTTATTCGCACCCACCCACCTAAGCACGTCGACTTAACCTCACCCACCCACCCAACTAAGCACATCTACTTAACCGCATCTACCTACCCACCTAAGCACGTCTACTTAACCGCATCCACCCACCCACCTAAGCACGTATACTTAACCGCACCAACCCACCCACCTAAGCACGTATACTTAACCGCACCCACCCACTCACCTAAGCACACCTACTTAACCGCACCCAACCTCCCACATACGCACGTCTACTCAACCGTACCCACCCACCCACCTAAGCACGTCTACTTAACCGCACCCACCCACCCACCTAAGCACGTCTACTTAACCGCATCTACCTACCCACCTAAGCACGTCTACTTAACCGCACCCACCCACCCACCTAAGCACGTATACTTAACCGCACCAACCCACCCACATAAGCACGTATACTTAACCGCACCCACCCACTCACCTAAGCACACCTACTTAACCGCACCCAACCTCCCACATACGCACGTCTACTCAACCGCACCCACCCACCCACCTAAGCACGTATACTTAACCGCACCCACCCACTCACCTAAGCACACCTACTTAACCGCACCCAACCTCCCACATACGCACGTCTACTCAACCGCACCCACCCACCCACCTAAGCACGTCTACTTAACCGCACCCACCCACCCACCTAAGCACGTCTACTTAACCGCACCCACCCACCCACCTAAGCACGTCTACTTAACCTCACCCACCCACCCACCTAAGCACGACTACTTAACCGCACCCACCCACCCACATAAGCACGTCTACTTAACCTCACCCTACTAATATCGGCATGCTGCATTGTAGCTGCATTTTTAAGAATGCTGTGCCGGCTTGTCGACAAAATTGCGCCGCCACAACTCCCTATCACCCATGACATTTGCTAGACCATCCGCATCTTCAAGGCCAGTGTCCTTTAAGATGCGTCTCAAGAAAGTCATGGGCTGTCCACCATGCTTATTCACTCCATGAGGCTGCCAAAGTACAAGATTATGCACTGGCTGGTCCTCACGGCGAAAGCAATGTCCTGCAAAGCGGAGGCGATTTTGTTCCAGTGTCAAGCTTGGGGGAACCAATGAGACACCTACAATGTTATATAGTGTCTGGTTGGAGATGTGTGCATTGTGCTTGACACAATGAACCCGGCGTAGCATTCTTGTGAATGTGCCATCCAGCGATTTGGTGTCCTCAGCAGTTAGAGCCCAGCATGGACTCCCATAGAGGAGTACTGGAACTACTGCTGTTCTAAATAATCGGACCTTACGTTTCCGATTAATTCTCGGTGACTTCCAAATCCTGGAAAGCCTATTCAAGGCTGCCAATGCCTTTCCCTTACGTATTCGAAGGTCCTCATCTGACTTCCGGATCCATGATCCCAGGTAACAGAAGTCATCCACATGTTCAAGCATACCATCCTTTGAGCTTATGCTCATCCGATCAGAGACTTGCTGAGAACTTTCAAAGTTAACTGTCAAAATTGTGGTCTTTTTGGAGTTAATAAAACGACCAACACTAGAAGCAGCCTGTTCTAATGAGCTGAGGAGCTGTTGGGCTCCCTCTAGTGATTCTGAGAGTACTCCTAAGTCATCAGCAAAGTCTAGGTCAGTTAGGTAATTGGCAGGATTTCCTCGACTTCTGGAGCCAGTAGGTGGAGTTATCATCACCCTATCATCATTATAATGATCTAAGGACATGCGTAGAACATATTCAACAACAATTATGAACAAGAATGATGCAAGTGTGTCTCCCTGGAGGACGCCCCATGACACTTCAAATGGTTCTGTGTCACCGTCAACAGTAGACACAAATGTTGTCGAACCATCGCATACTGATCTGATTGGTGCAATAATTTCATCAGGAATCCCATATAATGAAAGTATGCTGAACATACGTGAGCGGGAGATTGAATCAAAGGCCTTGAAGAAGTCAACAAAGATAACAGCCAGATGCCTGTCTTCCTTTTTTGATAACTCTTCAATTATCATTCTAAGTGCCAAAATGGGCTCCATGGTCCCACGACCTTTACGGAACCCATTCTGATTTCCACGGAGCAGTCTCTCAATGGGATCCCTGATGCGATTTTGCTTACCGTTTACGATTTATACTTAACCGCACCCACCTAAGCACGTCTACTTAACCTCCCCCACACACCAACCTAAGCACGTATACTTAACCGCACCCACCCACCCACCTACGCGCGTCTACTTAACCGCACCCACACACTCACCTAAGCACGTCTACTTAACCGCACCCACCCACCAACCTAAGCACGTCTACTTAATCACATCCACCCACCCACCTAAGCACACCTATTACCCGTGCCCATCCATCCACCTAAGCACACATACTTACCAGCACCCTAACAAACACACAAACACACTTTATCTACTTTAACTCTCCACAGCGTCATAGACCCAGTATACTCTAACACCCCATTATACTTATTTATCTCGAAGGCAACTAAACGGTTATACCTTCCCCATTAAAATAGTCATTATCCTTTATGACCGATATAATTAGACAATTATACACATATAATGTGCATTATTAAGACTCCACAGCAATTATCCTTGGAGCAATCAAGCCGTACCAGAAATTTGCAAAAACGGAAAGCATGTGCAATTTTCGCCAATACATTATATAGGTCTAGTTTTATTTTACAAGAACCGTTTTTTGATAATCGTTTCCTATAAAATAATGCTAAGTATTTACATCATAGAACATTCGATAATTATTGTAAATATTGTAATTAATAGGTTGTTTGCTTTTTTTGCCATATATTATAAAATAAATGTGAGATAATTAGTGCAGTACTCGTTTTTATAATATCGTAAACATTATCACTGCACAAAAACGCGTTTTACACACCAGATCTTTAACATGTTTATTTTGTATAATGTTGGTTGTTTGTCGGTCAAAATATCCAGCGAAAGCCTTGATTGGCTAATGTTGTTGCATTAAATAAATAAATTAGCAGCAGACTATTTTCCAGGACTTCTGCTACAGTAGGCCTACATAAGATCTGGGATTGACAGTCTTCTTTATAGCGAGTTATCAAGATTCTGAATTACAGTAGTAAGAAGTTCAACCGATTGTCATTTTTAATAATGTAAAATAAATAATAAATTAACCTAAAATCAAAACAACAATCCAAATTTTATTATTTGAAAAATCTCCGCTATTATTAATGGGTATTATTAAATTTCGTTGCAAAGAAATTTTACAAATTTTTGCATCAATTACCTTAATATATCGGGGAGGATACCTCATTAACATAAATGTACAAGTTAAAGACAACGAGATTGCGAACCACGATATCCGCCGAATCTATGATTGCTAGTAGGCCGGCCTACTGTAAGTTAGTGTTAGCTGATAGTTATAATGGTATTTAACGGTGACGTAAAGATAAATAGAATAACTCTTTGAGGCGAGTCCACATCTTCTAAGGTTTCTCCAACTTCCACACCGGTAATTTCAAATCGACCACTTTAGAGATGATACACATTTCATTGTCTTCTTACGATCGCCTTGGGTATTTTACATCAACTTATTTGGTATTAAATTCTATTTTGAAGTCGATGTAATTAGCTGTATAGGTTAGTTGTAACAGCATGAATCATTTAATAACTGAAATCCCGCCTCCACAATATCCACCTAATGGATGTCTGTTTATACTGTATGTATTTAAATGAATTACAACGTTTAAGTAATAGTGATACTTATAAATACGAACTGTATTAAATAACTTACCCTACAAGTTTTCCTATTTTTATGATTCAAGTTTATTTCATACGTGTTTCATGTGGGGCGAGCCACGAAGTGAGTGAGCCTTAGCGTAGTGGTACCATTAATCAACCTGTCGTTCTGTCGTTCTGTCGTTCTGTCGTTCTGTCGTTCTGTCGTGTTCAATTTTAAACGTTAATAACTCGGCCAATCTTTGATGAAATCTATCCAAACTTGGTACACATGTTGTTTGGCAAAAGTTTAGAAATTTTCCAAGTAGAATTTCCGTGTGGCCTTCGAGAAGCTAAGATAATAGCAGTTAATTAGTTAATTAAGTTGATTGCGGTGAAAACGCCATTTTCAACCTGCCTTTTAAAGGAAATTAATTGTTTTACAGTATAAGATTTAAATAATTATACTTAAAAATTATACAGATATAATCCCCATACGCCATTCTATTATAGTTTTTAATTAGTTTAAGTGATTTGCTTTAATAAATGTGTCTTTAATTGATCTAAACGTAATTAAACCGCACAATTATTGAGTACAAATTTAATCCTTCCCATTATTGGTCAAGTCTCTGCTGGTGTGGAGCTAGCTGCTGGGAGTTGTGGCTGTAGACTAACCTGAGAGGAATTGTAATAGAGGCTACCAGTATTGCTATTCCAGCCCAATCACTGAATTGTGTTTATTATAGGCTGGACGGGCCGCATAACCGTTCGACTATTACTACTATTGCTATCTCAGTTAAATGACAGATATAATAACATAAATACAATCCATGGCATGGCTGTTGTAGGCTTCTGAAATAGTTTATTCCACAATGTATATGTCTGGTTATTTTTTAATTGAATTTTTGCAAAGTAGTAAAATTAATGTTCTTAAAAATAATATTATTATTTTATATGTAACCTAGGAAATTAGCTACATTTTTTCGCTGCAGCTTTAAGAGTGTACATTGATTTAATATTATTTCAATACCCATATTACTACATCGGCATAAGATGCGTTGGCGTTGTATCACACATCTCCACATATCACACATCTCCACATAGATGTATCAACAGTTACTCGCACAGTTTCGAAACTTCGCATAGTTATAACTGTATAAAGATCGTCAGTCTGCGTTTAGGAAAAATATTTTATGACAAAACAGGACAAGCGACGAGCGCAACGAGGCATATAATGAAGACGAGTACTGCGTTGACTAAATTATTATATAAACCACCTGGCTTCACATATTGATCGCATCCCTAGTTATTATTATTATAAAGATCGTCCTAGCCTGCGTTTAAGAAATATATTTAAATACAAAACAGGACGAACGCAAAGAGGCTTATAATGAAAACGAGTACTGCGTTTATTATATTCCTATAAACCACCTGGCTTTGCATATTTAACGTGCGATTGGAAATAAGTTCGTGCTACCCTTCCGTGGGTGGTAGATGTCGCGGTTATGTATTGGTGGGTGGGGGAGGGGGGGGTGCAGATTAAAAGGGGTGAACACGTACTGTCCACCTTTCTTTGATTGATTGGTGGTGTGGGTAAATTTCTCAAAACCTGATTTTGTGATACAGTCGCTGCATTTTAATTTGTATATAATAACTAGGCCTCGTGCTGCGCGAAGTCCCCACGAACGTGTTGAACTTGAATTCTTTATTTATAATGAATTTAATTATATTAACCAAACATTTTGTAATTAATGACACACTGTTACTTAAATTATACTAAAATTGGTAAGATGTGACCTGAATGGAATAAAAATAAATATGTAAATAAAGTCAGTCATCAATCTGAGGTCGGTCGAGGTCGAGGTTTATTTGTAATAATACAACATAAGGATACATCTGATAATTGAATGTGTGCTGAACTCGACTATTCAATAATTAACATCGCCCAAACTATTCCGCAATAAATCGATAACGCGGTCGTTGAGACTTCAAAAAGCACAAAGTCTGCTGTAGTTTATAGCCTTTGCGTAGCAGAACAATTAGTTGACCTGGTCATACGCCCACTAGTGGCCAAAAAATGAACTATACAAGTCTGTCTGTGTGTAGAATTTCTAAGCTTTAGATAGTCTACAGTACCAACGTCAATATGACTTACCCTGTATCCCTTATCACTACCGGTACCGCTACCGGTAACGCGCTGCACCTCAAAGTGTTGTGTGACGCCTCCGCTGTCAATCATTTCATACTTTATCACAAAGGTGGTAAACCTGTTAGGCCTACCAAGTTTGGTTCAATATCATCAACGATTGACCGACTTTTTAGCGTTGAAAGACTTAAAGACCGATACGCAAAGGCTCACATAGACTTCGTGGCTCGCCCCACTATGAGGGTAAAGATAGGCCTACTACGGGTGTTTAATATTTTGGTGACAAATAAGTAATGCGCGACCATATGGCAGTGTATATAATTAATATAGGCTGCCCCATTATTAAACTCCACACTCACACACAATAATTATTTTATTATACCAGTGGATTTGCGAAGTCAGCCATGTGCTAATCCACTATTTTGTAGGGCGACTATGATGTTATGTTATTTTCCTGCTTTGAGCGTACGTTAGTTATTGCGTAACATCATAACGTTGTTGGTTTAAAATTTATTGCTGATGAGTTTAGTAACGGTGGTATATTACGTATAATTATTACAGTAGTGATGTAAAAGGGGGAGGATTTTTTTTAATTAAAGGATTAAAGGATTTTCCTTCAAACAGTATTTTCCATTCGCCGAAATGAATCGACCCATTTAAAGGTCTCACAAATAGGCGAATCCGGCGAGGGTTTCTATTTATAGCGAATTATATTTCCCGCAATTTAATTTGGTGTAGGCCCTATTCAATGTTTGAAAAGAAGAATAACAGACTGATCAAAATTAGCAGTGTTGTTAGCAATGCAAAATAGGCAACAAAAGCAATAATTATAATATTGAGTATTTATAATGTCTAGCGCGTTTTCTGCTTTACTCAAAAAAGTTTTTATATAAATTATAGACCAATCATGGACCAAAATCAAGATTATTTGAGTTACCCGGCCCATCCATGAGCAAGAATGGCGATGTAGGGATGTAAAGGATGATAGATGGCTGTATTATGGGTAGATTGAGATTAAATTGGTTGTGCTTGCTAATAATAATTATCCAAGTTCAATTAATTTACACGTAAATGTTCAAGTTGTAAGTTCGGCCTTAGATCCTAGACGTTAATCTGGAGCCATATGGTTCGGCAGACCATTCATGTACAGTACTGTATGTACATTATAATGTATAAGAATAAGTCCCTGATGGCATACATAAAAATAATGACAAACATAGGGATATATATAATGAAATAAAATGTATCTACCCTCTCTTACTCCTTATATAGCGTTTATTGTTTGGGTTACTGTAGTGAACTGTACTCGTACTGTAGTGAACACTACTCGTACTGTAGTGAACTGTACTCGTACTGTAGTGAACTGTACTCGTACTGTAGTGAACACTACTCGTACTGTAGTGAACTGTACTCGTACTGTAGTGAACTGTACTCGTACTGTAGTGAACTCTACTCGTACTGTAGTGAACTGAACTCGTACTGTAGTGAACTGTACTCGTACTGTAGTGAACACTACTCGTACTGTAGTGAACTGTACTCGTACTGTAGTGAACTCTACTCGTACTGTAGTGAACTGTACTCGTACTGTAGTGAACTGTACTCGTACTGTAGTGAACTGTACTCGTACTGTAGTGAACTCTACTCGTACTGTAGTGAACTGTACTCGTACTGTAGTGAACACTACTCGTACTGTAGTGAACTGTACTCGTACTGTAGTGAACTCTACTCGTACTGTAGTGAACTGTACTCGTACTGTAGTGAACTGTACTCGTACTGTAGTGAACACTACTCGTACTGTAGTGAACTGTACTCGTACTGTAGTGAACTCTACTCGTACTGTAGTGAACTGTACTCGTACTGTAGTGAACTGTACTCGTACTGTAGTGAACTGTACTCGTACTGTAGTGAACTCTACTCGTACTGTAGTGAACTGAACTCGTACTGTAGTGAACTGTACTCGTACTGTAGTGAACTGTACTCGTACTGTAGTGAACTGTACTCGTACTGTAGTGAACTGTACTCGTACTGTAGTGAACTGTACTCGTACTGTAGTGAACACTACTCGTACTGTAGTGAACTGTACTCGTACTGTAGTGAACTCTACTCGTACTGTAGTGAACTGTACTCGTACTATAGTGAACTGTACTCGTACTGTAGTGAACTGTACTCGTACTGTAGTGAACTCTACTCGTACTGTAGTGAACTGAACTCGTACTGTAGTGAACTGTACTCGTACTGTAGTGAACTGTACTCGTACTGTAGTGAACTGTACTCGTACTGTAGTGAACTGTACTCGTACTGTAGTGAACTGTACTCGTACTGTAGTATCCCGTCTTCTCTGTAGTGAACTGTACTCGTACTGTAGTGAACTGTACTCGTACTGTAGTGAACTGTACTCGTACTGTAGTGAACTGTACTCGTACTGTAGTATCCCGTCTTCTCTGTAGTGAACTGTACTCGTACTGTAGTGAACTGTACTCGTACTGTAGTGAACTGTACTCGTACTGTAGTGAACTGTACTCGTACTGTAGTGAACTGTACTCGTACTGTAGTGAACTGTACTCGTACTTTACTGTAGTGAACTGTACTCGTACTGTAGTGAACTGTACTCGTACTGTAGTGAACTGTACTTGTACTTTAGTAGCCCGTCTTCTCTGTAGTGAACTGTAGTCTACTCGTACTGTAGTGAACTGTACTCGTACTGTAGTATCCCGTCTTCTCTGTAGAGTGAGCTCTGTGGTAGAGCTAGAAGTTCTTGGAAAATTATACGTAGTGCTCGCAACTACTACATTCCTATAAGGTTATACTCAGGGACGGATTAAGGGGGGTGGGGACAACAGGGGCAGCTTAAAGGAAAACGTTAGCAAAGGGGTCGATTTAAAATAATAGTAAATTATTACTGTATTACAATTAACATTTAATTTTAATTAATTTTATTAATTTTGTGTCTAATTTATTAATATACCAATATATTCGTTCCAAAATAGAGAATTGATGTCTTTTGGATGGTGTAATTTTAGGAAAAAATTATTATTATGTCAAATTTATAATAATAATTATTCGTTAAAAAAAAGTAAGCGGAACTCACCGCTTTTTTCATTGATTTTCAATTTAGCGAAATTCAACTATTTCTGTCTATGGTGTTTTCTGGTTACGTTTTTATATCGAATATATTTAAAAATTATATTATATATTGTTATAATATATTCGTTAAAAAAAAAGTAAGCGGAACTCACCGCTTTTTTCATTGATTTTCAATTTAGCGAAATTCAACTATTTCTGTCTATGGTGTTTTCTGGTTACGTTTTTATATCGAATATATTTATTGTTTTATTTGAAAAAAATATCACCAGCGTTACTTATTTGTCTTCTATTTTGTTTGTATTCTGTTTGTATTCTTGTTTTTATTTTGTTTTATTTGTATTCTATTTGTCGTATTTATCTACCTGGCCAAATTGGTGGGAAATTTGATTTAATATGTACTGATGTAAGAGGCAATGAAAATACAAGTAGCGGTACTGCAGTACTGGTACCGGTAATTTGCACACTGAACAGCAATTAGTCCTAGGCATAATCCTAGTAATCTATGTCTGCTTATGATTGTATTATTTCGAAATACCGCTACGCGATACATACCACATACCAGTATGTCTACAAATCAGCACCACCATCAACAAGTAGTACTGTACCGCCATACCGGTACTTAAGTCCTTCCTACCAGGCACCGGGCAACGTCAGACCGTGTAACATTACACGGTCTGACTTTGGTCTGTAATTTCTACTACCACCACCCACCGGACCGGTCAGCCAGTAGGCCTACCGTACCGGTATCAGAAGTTCTGTATGTTTGACATGCAGACATAGCCTAGTTAATGGTTAGGCTATTTGTAATAATTTTGTTGTTGGTAGTGGTACGACGTACGGGTAGGCCTAGCCTAGGCGACATTTCTGACATAAATTAATTTATGATTTGATCTATTATTATACATTTTTTGTTTTGGTTAGGCACGCACCGCACATGTTGATAATTCATCAGTAGACTGTTCTGATGGTCTCTGTTCTAATGGTGAAGTAGGTTTATTAATATCTGAATATTAAGTCAGTCAGTAGGCCTAGGCTACTGGAATTGGCCTACCTACTGTACCTACAGTACTTTTCTGTTGTTGATGAAATAAACTTCTGACAGTATTATTTATTACATCATGGGATCGACAGAGAATTACCGACGCCATAGATTGCTAATCTTTGTTACAATCTACTGCGGATATAGTTGTTTTTATTTTTGTAGAAAAACATTTTCCTTTGTTCTACCAAACATCACGAAAGAGGACCCCTTGGATAAGGATTCACTTGGTTGGTTGAGTTTCATATTCTAATTGAATAACTTAAACGTAACTCTTAGTGCTTAGGTCTAGTCTCAGAGTCTAGCCTAGCCTAGCATGGGAGGAGGCAGGGAGGGGACTTGACGCAAATCCCTTCTCGGCTAATTAATATCTTGTCTCCAAATGTTAAATTAGACCTATCAATTTTGGGAAAGTACCAGGTTTTCCCCTGACTGGTGGGTGAGGGATACATTATGATTGGGTTGAAAGTCCCCTCCCCTCCCCCCATACATATCTGTAGGTTTCATAACAGCATAACCTGTTAGATGATTATAATCTTCGCTTATATTTGTACAGGTCTTATTGCGAGCAGTATGATGGTCGCTTACGCCATCAGCAAATTTATTGGTGGTATTCTATCTGACAGCCAATCCTCCCGTCTGTTATTTGTTACTGGTCTCTCATTGGTTGGGCTAGTCAACATTGTATTCGCACAAACAGACGGGCCCCTGATCTACGCCAGTCTGTGGTTTATTAACGGACTAGCCCAGGGCCTTGGGTGGCCCGCTTGCGGTAAACTTATAAAAATGGTTAGTGGAGAACAGTTGATAAATTTATAGAAATATAAATGTTAAGCATTGTTTTAAGTTTGATACTATTAGCGCCTTCATTCGTTGTCAAGTAATTAAAAGTAACAAAGAGGTGTCCATAGTACAGAAAGTTGCCTTTGGTATAGAAAGTTGTCCGTGGTATAGAAAGTTGTCCTTGGTATAGAAAGTTGTCCTTGGTACAGAAAGTTGTCCTTTGTATAGAAAGTTGTCCTTGGTACAGAAAGTTGTCCGTGGTACAGAAAGTAGTCCTTGGTACATGGTACACAACGTTGTCTTTGGTACTGAGAATTGCCCTTAGTGATATTGAAAGTTTCCATGGTAAAGATAGTTGTCATTGGTATAGAAAGTTGTCCGTGGTACAGAATGTTGTCTTTGGTATATAAAGTTGTCTTTGGTACAGAAAGTTGTACTTGGTACAGAAAATTGTCCTTGGTTTAGAAAGTTGTCTTTGGCACAGAAAGTTGTCTTTGGTACAGATAGTTGTCTTTGGTACAGATATATAGTTGTCCTTGGTATAGGATATTGTCCTTGGTACATATAATTATCCTTAGTACCGGTATAGGATGTTGTCCTTTGTAGAGAAAGTTGTCTTTGGTATAGAAAGTTGTCCGTGGTTTAGAAAGTTATCTTTGGTACAGATAGTTGTCTTTGGTACAGAAAGTTGTCCTTGGTACAGATAGTTGTCTTTGGTAAAGATAGTTGTCCTTGGTGCAAAAAGTTGTCATTGGTATATAAAGTTGTCCGTGGTACAGAAAGTTGTCTTTGCTACATAAAGTTGTCTGGTACAGAAAGTTGTACTTGTACATAAAATTGTCCTTGGTTTAGAAAGTTTTCTTTCTTTGGTATAGAAAGTTGTCCTTTGGTACAGATAGTTGTCTTTGTTATACAGAGAGTTGTCCTTGGTACATATATTGTTGTATTTGGTACAGAAAGTTGTCCTTGGTACGGATAGTTATCCTTGGTACATAATATTTTGTTTGGTGCAGATAGTTGTCTTTGGTACAGAAAGTTGTCCTTTGGTACAGATAGTTGTTTTTGGTATACAGAGAGTTGTCCTTGGTACAAATATATAGTTGTATTTGGTACAGAAAGTTGTCCTTGGTACGGATAGTTATCCTTGGTACAGAATATTTTCTTTGGTGCAGATAGTTGTCTTTGGTATAGAATTTGTCCTTTGGTACAGATAGTTGTCTTTGGTATACAGAGAGTTGTCCTTGGTACAGATATATAGTTGTATTTGGTACATAAAGTTGTTCTTGGTACAGATATTTGTCTTTGGTACAGATATATAGTTGTCCTTGGTATAGGATGTTGTCCTTGGTACATATAGTTATCCTTGGTATAGGATGTTGTCCTTTGTAGAGAAAGTTGTCTTTGGTATAGAATGTTGTCCATGGTTTAGAAAGTTATCTGTGGTATAGATAGTTGTCTTTGGTACATAAAGTTGTCCTTGGTATATGAAGTTGTCCTTGGTATATAAAGTTGTCCTTGGTGCAGATAGTTTTCTTTGGTCCAGAAAGTTGTCCTTGGTACAGATAGTTTTCTTTGGTACAGAAAGTTGTCCTTGGTACAGATAGTTATCCTTGGTATAGGATGTTGTCCTTTGTATAGAAAGTTGTCTTTGGTATATAAAGTTGTCCTTGGTACAGATAGTTTTCTTTGGTACAGAAAGTTGTCCGTGGTACAGAAAGTAGTCCGTGGTACAGATAGTTGTCTTTGGTAAAGATAGTTGTCTTTGGTACAGATAGTTGTCTTTGGTACAGATAGTTGTCTTTGGTACAGATAGTTGTCTTTGGTACAGATAATTGTCTTTGGTACAGATAGTTGTCGTTGGTACAGATAGTTGTCTTTGGTACAGATAGTTGTCTTTGGTACAGATAGTTGTCTTTGGTACATATAGTTGTCTTGGGTACAGATAGTTGTCCTTGGTACAGATAGTTGTCTTTGGTACAGATAGTTATCCTTGGTACAGATAGTTGTCTTTGTTACAGATAGTTGTCTTTGGTACAGAGAATTGTCCTTGGTACAGATAGTTGTCTTTGGTACAGATAGTTGTCTTTGGTACAGATAGTTGTCCTTGGTACAGATAGTTGTCTTTGGTACAGATAGTTGTCTTTGGTACAGATAGTTGTCTTTGGTACAGATAGTTGTCTTTGGTACAGATAGTTGTCTTTGGTACATATAGTTGTCTTTGGTACAGATAGTTGTCATTGGTACAGATAGTTGTCTTTGGTACAGATAGTTATCCTTGGTACAGATAGTTGTCTTTGTTACAGATAGTTGTCTTTGGTACAGAGAATTGTCCTTGGTACAGATAGTTGTCTTTGGTACAGATAGTTGTCTTTGGTACGGATAGTTGTCCTTGGTACAGATAGTTGTCTATGGTACAGATAGTTATCCTTGGTACAGATAGTTGTCTTTTTTACAGATAGTTGTCTTTGGTACTGATAGTTGTCTTTGTTACAGATAGTTGTTCTTGGTACAGATAGTTGTCTTTGGTACAGATAGTTATCCTTGGTGTATAATGTTGTCCTTGGTACAGATAGTTGTCCTTGGTACAGATAGTTGTCTTTGGTACAGATAGTTGTCTTTGGTACAGATAGTTGTCTTTGGTACAGATAGTTGTCTTTGGTACAGATAGTTGTCTTTGGTACAGATAGTTGTCTTTGGTACAGATAATTGTCTTTGGTACAGATAGTTGTCGTTGGTACAGATAGTTGTCTTTGGTACAGATAGTTGTCTTTGGTACAGATAGTTGTCTTTGGTACATATAGTTGTCTTGGGTACAGATAGTTGTCCTTGGTACAGATAGTTGTCTTTGGTACAGATAGTTATCCTTGGTACAGATAGTTGTCTTTGTTACAGATAGTTGTCTTTGGTACAGAGAATTGTCCTTGGTACAGATAGTTGTCTTTGGTACAGATAGTTGTCTTTGGTACAGATAGTTGTCCTTGGTACAGATAGTTGTCTTTGGTACAGATAGTTGTCTTTGGTACAGATAGTTGTCTTTGGTACAGATAGTTGTCTTTGGTACAGATAGTTGTCTTTGGTACATATAGTTGTCTTTGGTACAGATAGTTGTCATTGGTACAGATAGTTGTCTTTGGTACAGATAGTTATCCTTGGTACAGATAGTTGTCTTTGTTACAGATAGTTGTCTTTGGTACAGAGAATTGTCCTTGGTACAGATAGTTGTCTTTGGTACAGATAGTTGTCTTTGGTACGGATAGTTGTCCTTGGTACAGATAGTTGTCTTTGGTACAGATAGTTATCCTTGGTACAGATAGTTGTCTTTGTTACAGATAGTTGTCTTTGGTACTGATAGTTGTCTTTGTTACAGATAGTTGTTCTTGGTACAGATAGTTGTCTTTGGTACAGATAGTTATCCTTGGTGTATAATGTTGTCCTTGGTACAGATAGTTGTCCTTGGTACAGATAGTTGTCTTTGGTACAGATAGTTGTCTTTGGTACAGATAGTTGTCTTTGGTACAGATAGTTGTCTTTGGTACAGATAGTTGGCTTTGGTGCAGATAGTTGTCCTTGGTACAGATAGTTGTCTTTTGTACAGAGAGTTGTCTTTGGTACAGATAGTTGTCTTTGGTACAGATAGTTGTCCTTGGTACAGATAGTTGTCTTTGGTACAGATAGTTGTCTTTGGTACAGATAGTTGTCCTTGGTACAGATAGTTGTCCTTGGTACAGATAGTTGTCTTTGGTACAGATAGTTATCCTTGGTGTATAATGTTGTCCTTGGTACAGATAGTTGTCCTTGGTACAGATAGTTGTCTTTGGTACAGATAGTTGTCTTTGGTACAGATAGTTGTCTTTGGTACCGATAGTTGTCTTTGGTACAAATAGTTGTCTTTGGTACAGATAGTTGTCTTTGGTACAGATAGTTGTCCTTGGTACAGATAGTTGTCTTTTGTACAGAGAGTTGTCTTTGGTACAGATAGTTGTCTTTGGTACAGATAGTTGTCCTTGGTGCAGATAGTTATCTTTGGTACAGATAGTTGTCTTTGGTACAGATAGTTGTCTTTGGTACAGATAGTTGTCTTTGGCACAGATAGTTGTATTTCTTACAGATAGTTGTCTTTGGTACAGACAGATAGTTGTATTTGGTACAGATAGTTGTCTTTGGTACAGATAGTTGTCTTTGGTACAGATAGTTGTCTTTGGTACAGATAATTGTCTTTGGTACAGATAGTTGTCGTTGGTACAGATAGTTGTCTTTGGTACAGATAGTTGTCTTTGGTACAGATAGTTGTCTTTGGTACATATAGTTGTCTTGGGTACAGATAGTTGTCCTTGGTACAGATAGTTGTCTTTGGTACAGATAGTTATCCTTGGTACAGATAGTTGTCTTTGTTACAGATAGTTGTCTTTGGTACAGAGAATTGTCCTTGGTACAGATAGTTGTCTTTGGTACAGATAGTTGTCTTTGGTACAGATAGTTGTCCTTGGTACAGATAGTTGTCTTTGGTACAGATAGTTGTCTTTGGTACAGATAGTTGTCTTTGGTACAGATAGTTGTCTTTGGTACAGATAGTTGTCTTTGGTACATATAGTTGTCTTTGGTACAGATAGTTGTCATTGGTACAGATAGTTGTCTTTGGTACAGATAGTTATCCTTGGTACAGATAGTTGTCTTTGTTACAGATAGTTGTCTTTGGTACAGAGAATTGTCCTTGGTACAGATAGTTGTCTTTGGTACAGATAGTTGTCTTTGGTACGGATAGTTGTCCTTGGTACAGATAGTTGTCTTTGGTACAGATAGTTATCCTTGGTACAGATAGTTGTCTTTGTTACAGATAGTTGTCTTTGGTACTGATAGTTGTCTTTGTTACAGATAGTTGTTCTTGGTACAGATAGTTGTCTTTGGTACAGATAGTTATCCTTGGTGTATAATGTTGTCCTTGGTACAGATAGTTGTCCTTGGTACAGATAGTTGTCTTTGGTACAGATAGTTGTCTTTGGTACAGATAGTTGTCTTTGGTACAGATAGTTGTCTTTGGTACAGATAGTTGGCTTTGGTGCAGATAGTTGTCCTTGGTACAGATAGTTGTCTTTTGTACAGAGAGTTGTCTTTGGTACAGATAGTTGTCTTTGGTACAGATAGTTGTCCTTGGTACAGATAGTTGTCTTTGGTACAGATAGTTGTCTTTGGTACAGATAGTTGTCCTTGGTACAGATAGTTGTCCTTGGTACAGATAGTTGTCTTTGGTACAGATAGTTATCCTTGGTGTATAATGTTGTCCTTGGTACAGATAGTTGTCCTTGGTACAGATAGTTGTCTTTGGTACAGATAGTTGTCTTTGGTACAGATAGTTGTCTTTGGTACCGATAGTTGTCTTTGGTACAAATAGTTGTCTTTGGTACAGATAGTTGTCTTTGGTACAGATAGTTGTCCTTGGTACAGATAGTTGTCTTTTGTACAGAGAGTTGTCTTTGGTACAGATAGTTGTCTTTGGTACAGATAGTTGTCCTTGGTGCAGATAGTTATCTTTGGTACAGATAGTTGTCTTTGGTACAGATAGTTGTCTTTGGTACAGATAGTTGTCTTTGGCACAGATAGTTGTATTTCTTACAGATAGTTGTCTTTGGTACAGACAGATAGTTGTATTTGGTACAGATAGTTGTCTTTGGTACAGATAGTTGTCTTTGGTACAGATAGTTGTCTTTGGTACAGATAGTTGTCTTTGGTACAGATAATTGTCTTTGGCACAGATAGTTGTCTTTGGTACAGATAGTTGTCTTTGGTACAGATAGTTGTCTTTGGTACAGATAATTGTCTTTGGTTTGTCTTTGGTACAGATAATTGTCTTTGGTACAGATAGTTGTCGTTGGTACAGAAAGTTGTCCTTGGTACAGATAGTTGTCTTTGGTACAGATAGTTGTCTTTGGTACATATAGTTGTCTTTGGTACAGATAGTTGTCCTTGGTACAGATAGTTGTCTTTGGTACAGATAGTTATCCTTGGTACAGATAGTTGGTGTCTTTGTTACAGATAGTTGTCTTTGGTACAGAGAATTGTCCTTGGTACAGATAGTTGTCTTTGGTACAGATAGTTGTCTTTGGTACAGATAGTTGTCCTTGGTACAGATAGTTGTCTTTGGTACAGAGAATTGTCCTTGGTACAGATAGTTGTCTTTGGTACAGATAGTTGTCTTTGGTACAGATAGTTGTCCTTGGTACAGATAGTTGTCTTTGGTACAGATAGTTGTCTTTGGTACAGTACAGATAGTTGTCTTTGGTACAGATAGTTGTCTTTGGTACAGATAGTTGTCTTTGGTACATATAGTTGTCTTTGGTACAGATAGTTGTCCTTGGTACAGATAGTTGTCTTTGGTACAGATAGTTGTCTTTGGTACAGATAGTTGTCTTTGGTACAGACAGATAGTTGTCTTTGGTACATATAGTTGTCTTTGGTACAGATAGTTGTATTTGGTACAGATAGTTGTCTTTGGTACAGATAGTTATCCTTGGTACAGATAGTTGTCTTTGTTACAGATAGTTGTCTTTGGTACAGAGAATTGTCCTTGGTACAGATAGTTGTCTTTGGTACAGATAGTTGTCTTTGGTACGGATAGTTGTCCTTGGTACAGATAGTTGTCTTTGGTACAGATAGTTATCCTTGGTACAGATAGTTGTCTTTGTTACAGATAGTTGTCTTTGGTACTGATAGTTGTTTTTGTTACAGATAGTTGTCCTTGGTACAGATAGTTGTCTTTGGTACAGATAGTTATCCTTGGTGTATAATGTTGTCCTTGGTACAGATAGTTGTCCTTGGTACAGATAGTTGTCTTTGGTACAGATAGTTGTCTTTGGTACAGATAGTTGTCTTTGGTACAGATAGTTGTCCTTGGTACAGATAGTTGTCTTTGGTACAGATAGTTGTCTTTGGTACAGATAGTTGTCTTTGGTACAGATAGTTGTCTCTGGTACAGATAGTTGTCTTTGGTACAGATAGTTGTCCTTGGTACAGATAGTTGTCTTTGGTACAGATAGTTGTCTTTGGTACAGATAGTTGTCTTTGGTACAGATAGTTGTCTTTGGTACAGATAGTTGTCTTTGGTACAGATAGTTGTCTTTGGTACAGATAGTTGTCCTTGGTACAGATAGTTGTCTTTGGTACAGATAGTTGTCTTTGGTACAGATAGTTGTCTTTGGTACAGAAAGTTGTCCTTGGTACAGATAGTTGTCTTTGGTACAGATAGTTGTCCTTGGTACAGATAGTTGTCTTTGGTACAGATAGTTGTCTTTGGTACAGATAGTTGTCTTTGGCACAGATAGTTGTCTTTGGTACAGATAGTTGTCTTTGGTACAGATAGTTGTCTTTGGTACAGATAGTTGTCTTTGGTACAGATAGTTGTCTTTGGTACAGATAGTTGTCTTTGGTACAGAATACAGATAGTTGTCTTTGGTACAGATAGTTGTCTTTGTTACAGATAGTTGTCTTTGGTACAGATAGTTGTCTTTGGTACAGATAGTTGTCCTTGGTACAGATAGTTGTCTTTGGTACAGATAGTTGTCTTTGGTACAGATAGTTGTCTTTGGTACAGATAGTTGTCTTTGGTACAGATAGTTGTCCTTGGTACAGATAGTTGTCTTTGGTACAGATAGTTGTCCTTGGTACAGATAGTTGTCTTTGGTACAGATAGTTGTCTTTGGTACAGATAGTTGTCTTTGGTACAGATAGTTGTCTTTGGTACAGATAGTTGTCTTTGGTACAGATAGTTGTCTTTGGTACAGATAGTTGTCTTTGGTACAGATAGTTGTCTTTGGTACAGATAGTTGTCTTTGGTACAGATAGTTGTCTTTGGTACAGATAGTTGTCTTTGGTACAGATAGTTGTCTTTGTTACAGATAGTTGTCTTTGGTACAGATAGTTGTCTTTGGTACAGATAGTTGTCTTTGGTACAGATAGTTGTCTTTGGTACAGATAGTTGTCTTTGGTACAGATAGTTGTCTTTGGTACAGATAGTTGTCTTTGGTACAGATAGTTGTCTTTGGTACAGATAGTTGTCTTTGGTACAGATAGTTGTCTTTGGTACAGACAGATAGTTGTCTTTGGTACAGATAGTTGTCTTTGGTACAGATAGTTGTCTTTGGTACAGATAGTTGTCTTTGGTACAGATAGTTGTCTTTGGTACAGATAGTTGTCTTTGGTACAGATAGTTGTCTTTGGTACAGATAGTTGTCTTTGGTACAGATAGTTGTCTTTGGTACAGATAGTTGTCTTTGGTACAGATAGTTGTCTTTGGTACAGATAGTTGTCTTTGGTACAGATAGTTGTCTTTGGTACAGATAGTTGTCTTTGGTACAGATAGTTGTCTTTGGTACAGATAGTTGTCTTTGGTACAGATAGTTGTCTTTGGTACAGATAGTTGTCTTTGGTACAGATAGTTGTCTTTGGTACAGATAGTTGTCTTTGGTACAGATAGTTGTCTTTGGTACAGATAGTTGTCTTTGGTACAGATAGTTGTCTTTGGTACAGATAGTTGTCTTTGGTACAGATAGTTGTCTTTGGTACAGATAGTTGTCTTTGGTACAGATAGTTGTCTTTGGTACAGATAGTTGTATTTGGTACAGATAGTTGTCTTTGGTACAGATAGTTGTCTTTGGTACAGATAGTTGTCTTTGGCACAGATAGTTGTATTTCGTACAGATAGTTGTCTTTGGTACAGACAGATAGTTGTATTTGGTACAGATAGTTGTCTTTGGTACAGATAGTTGTCTTTGGTACAGATAGTTGTCTTTGGTACAGATAGTTGTCTTTGGTACAGATAGTTGTCTTTGGTACAGATAGTTGTCATTTGGTACAGATAGTTGTCTTTGGTACAGATAGTTGTCTTTGGTACAGATAGTTGTCTTTGGTACAGATAGTTGTCTTTGGTACAGATAGTTGTCTTTGGTACAGATAGTTGTCTTTGGCACAGATAGTTGTATTTGGTACAGATAGTTGTATTTGGTACAGATAGTTGTCTTTGGTACAGATAGTTGTATTTGGTACAGATAGTTGTATTTGGTACAGATAGTTGTCTTTGGTACTGAGAGTTGCCCTTGGTATATAGAGGGTAGTGAATTAAATTATAGCGTCCGAAATTACATAAAGGGTAGGCCTACCTGTATGTATATGTCATTATCTTACAGTGGTACGCCCCCTATGAACTGGGTACCTATTGGTCTGTTCTCAGCACTTCGATGAATGTTGCCGGTACCGCAGGCCCTTTGCTGGCCTCCAGTCTGTCTGGGGTCTACGGTTGGAGGAGCACAATGTCCGGCGCTGGTTGCGTCGCTGTTGGCTTGGCGACGCTCAGCTTCTTTTTAATCAAGGATAAACCATCAGATTGCGGTGAGTTATGTTTATTTGATATTAAATAGTACCGGTCGAGCATAGCGAGCTAGGTAACAAGTGGGGCGAGAAGGTAAATAAACTACTTTATTTTATTCACTGCGCCGTGTATAATAATAATAATACTAACTAGTTTTATGTTTTCCCAGGACACGAAGTGAGTCACACACCTAAGAAGTCACCATCCACCGACTCGGGCTCCAGTTCTTTCTCAGCCAGGGCGTTGCTAGGTGACCCTTTCCTATGGAGTCTGTGTGGCATATATTTCGTCGTTTATTCCGTGAAAACCGCATCTTGCGATTGGGGTCAACTCTTCCTTATAGAAGTTAGTTAGCAGCTCAGTAATCTCCGGGACTCAGTTGTTTAGTAGGTCTAGTAAAAGTGTTAAATGTATTCCAATAAATGTGTGTCTGTTGCAGGAACTAGGTCTGGAGCCGGTGGTCGCCAGCAGTTTCCTAAGCGCCACAGAGTTCGGGGGTCTCTTCGGGAGTCTGGCAGGCGGGTTCCTCAGCGATAAATTGGTTGCCATGGCAGCTCCTAGTAACTACGGCAGCCCTCGGTTGCGCGTTATGATTGGTTGTTTGTTCATTTGTTTGGTTTCCCTTCACACGCTGGTCTTCGTCTCACACCAGATAACCTACATCGTTAGTTGTTTTTTGTTACTAAATTTATGCCAAAAATTCCTCTAAATTTCTTAGATTGTTGTCACTTAGGATTAGGGTTTTACATGACAAAATAAAATGTCCTTTGTGTCTGTGCCAGGAACCCGAACCTAACCCACCAGTTTCTATACCCAATGCGTGTACTCTACCTGGTACTCTACCCTGGTACTCTACCTGGTACTCTACCTGGTACTCTACCTGGTACTCTACCTGGTACTCTACCTGGTACTCTACCTGGTACTCTACCTGGTTCATTGTACAAAAAATTAGATAAATGGGTTAGAAATGTTCAAAAGTTAATAACTTTGGCACAAATTTGTCAAATCTCACGCGGTATATAGAGCGCAAATAATAGAGGAGATTTTGGAGAGCTGGGGACAGTTAAAATGTTTGCACCTGCAAGAAAAAAAATTACCAAAATTAACCTGGAATGTCAAAAAAAAACGCTAAAATGCGATTAAGAATGGTAAAGTAGCAGCAATTGGTCGACCTGGATGGCTACCAGGTCTCTCGCCTAGGCCATAGTGTTATATACCATCAGAAAGTGTTATATATCATCAGAAAGTGTTATATACCATCAGAAAGTGTTATATACCATCAGAAAGTGTTATATACCATCAGAAAGTGTTATATACCATCAGAAAGTGTTATATACCATCAGAAAGTGTTATATACCATCAGAAAGTGTTATATACCATCAGAAAGTGTTATATACCATCAGAAAGTGTTATATACCATCAGAAAGTGTTATAATACCATCAGAAAGTGTTATAATACCATCAGAAAGTGTTATAATACCATCAGAAAGTGTTATATACCATCAGAAAGTGTTATATACCATCAGAAAGTGTTATATACCATCAGAAAGTGTTATATACCATCAGAAAGTGTTATATACCATCAGAAAGTGTTATATACCATCAGAAAGTGTTATATACCATCAGAAAGTGTTATATACCATCAGAAAGTGTTATATACCATCAGAAAGTGTTATATACCATCACAAAGTGTTATAATACCATCAGAAAGTGTTATATACCATCAGAAAGTGTTATATACCATCAGAAAGTGTTATATACCATCAGAAAGTGTTATATACCATCACAAAGTGTTATATACCATCAGAAAGTGTTATATACCATCAGAAAGTGTTATATACCATCAGAAAGTGTTATATACCATCAGAAAGTGTTATATACCATCAGAAAGTGTTATATACCATCAGAAAGTGTTATAATACCATCAGAAAGTGTTATATACCATCAGAAAGTGTTATATACCATCAGAAAGTGTTATATACCATCAGAAAGTGTTATATACCATCAGAAAGTGTTATATACCATCAGAAAGTGTTATATACCATCAGAAAGTGTTATATACCATCAGAAAGTGTTATATACCATCAGAAAGTGTTATATACCATCAGAAAGTGTTATATACCATCAGAAAGTGTTATATACCATCACAAAGTGTTATATACCATCAGAAAGTGTTATATACCATCAGAAAGTGTTATATACCATCAGAAAGTGTTATATACCATCAGAAAGTGTTATATACCATCAGAAAGTGTTATATACCATCACAAAGTGTTATATACCTTCACAAAGTGTTATATACCATCAGAAAGTGTTATATACCATCAGAAAGTGTTATATACCATCAGAAAGTATTATATACCATCAGAAAGTGTTATATACCATCAGAAAGTGTTATATACCATCAGAAAGTGTTATATACCATCAGAAAGTGTTATATACCATCACAAAGTGTTATATACCATCAGAAAGTGTTATATACCATCAGAAAGTGTTATATACCATCAGAAAGTGTTATATACCATCAGAAAGTGTTATATACCATCAGAAAGTGTTATATACCATCAGAAAGTGTTATATACCATCAGAAAGTGTTATATACCATCAGAAAGTGTTATATACCATCAGAAAGTGTTATATACCATCAGAAAGTGTTATATACCATCAGAAACTCAGAAAAATTGTCTATAAGATTAAATTTCAAAATTTATTCAAAATTAATTTATAAATTAATTCAAAATTTATACAAATACATAATGAGAAAACTGGTGAGACAAAGTGATTCAGTGAGGAAGTTGCTAATAAATGTCCCACGAGACATATTGTATTGAAACTTTCAATAAATGACCAAGAATTTGTATAAGGGGGCGTTCATAAAGTATGTCACGCACTAGGAGGGGGGGGGCGAGCCATCAACAAACTCTTATAATTATACTATGGCCAGTTCCCAAAGATCGGTGTGTGTAATATTGTATATTCCCCGATATTATAAAAAGTATTATAATTATTATAAAATAGAACTAATATAAATATTATATTGATGTCAAATACAAATAATACGTGATATGAATCGATTAACTCGGCGATTGTATAAGTTTACTGTGGTCGTGGCTTGGTTGATGATTTTACAACTCTTCCTATTTTATCTCTACGATAACGAATTCTATGTTATACCGTTTACTATTGCGCAATACGTAACTTCTATACCATCTGTTCTGACTCCTTCTTTATACGACCGACCTACGTTTGTTAATAAACTGGATCTCTTCAACCATTCTAGTGTCCA
>JAUCBJ010005000.1:0-50131 GCA_032718475.1 Nemertoderma westbladi | reverse complement strand
AAGCATTAGAAAGCATGGAAAAGCATTAGACTTCGCCTCTCTTACATCTGAACATTTGCAATGTTTGGACATTGACACCATTAGCGTTCAACTAGAAACCGTTTTTGCCGTTGCTATAAGACTACACAGGGTACCAACACTCTTAGGCAAAACTATAATCAGCAGTATCTTTAAAGGTGGAGGAAGGGATGCACAACAACCATCATCTTATCGGGCCAGTATCAAGCGTAAGTGTGTTTGGAAAAGTATTGGAGGGAGTAATAGCATACAGGATAACAACTTTCACAGACCTAAAAACTCATGGGTTGCAGACAGCATATAGGAAAAAAAATGAGCCGACCTTGTAATATCTTTGATTCTAGAAAGTATTGAATACTATCGCGAGAGGAAGGTACCAATATACCTCTGCCAAATGGATATAGCTTCCGCATTTGACAGTGTAAATCACGAGAAGCTGTTCAGAAAACTCTCTGAATATTTAGACCCATACACAACACTATTGTTAATGAGTTATTACAATGTAACTATAATGTATTGTAAATTTTATAACCTTGTAGACATTAAAGGTTTCTCACTATCCAATGGGGTCAAACAGGGGTCAATTCTGTCGCCTCTACTTTTTAACTTATATACATCAGACATTATGTATGAAATGGAGAAGTCTCAGATTGGATGTACGATCTCTTCAGTGTGGTTAGGAGCAGTGTGCTATGCTGACGACTATTTACTCCTTACAACGTATCAGGAAGACATCACAAGGCTGGACAAAATATTGAAAGACGGCGCTTCTAAAATAGATCTGGAGATGGAGCAGTCCAAAACTAAATGGATTTGTATATCAAGTAAATTCGAAGAATCGAATGTACTAAATATTAATGGTAAACTTCTAATACCTTGCAACCAAATCAAATTTCTAGGAGTTAAGATTTTTCGACTTCAGACAAATTGAGGGGAGAAATTGACAGCATCTTGTATGGAATTGCCAACGAGTTTCACCGCCATAGTTGGACACCAGAGTGGTTTAGTTTAGATACAATAGCAAAGCTTTGGACTTCATATGCTGTGCCAAAGATTCTATACAGCACGAGATTTTATCTAGGGGGCCTTTCTGAACATGACAGAGATGGAGTTGACGTTACTTACCGAAAGATTATACGTGGGATCTTGCACTTGGGTTGCTATGCCAACAATCAGGTAATCCACGAGCTCTCACAAACAATGCCTCTCCGAATGCAAATATTCCGGGAAATTCTGGCGATCATTATACGAATATCTAGCTGTCCTAACCGAAGCATCCAAAAGGTATTATTAATATTACTACTTGAGAATAAGAAACTTAAATATCAAGGATTGGGAAGCACATACAAGTCGGCATCAATGAACTTTCCGATACCATCACTGTCAAATTTGCTCAATGGTCTTTATCACACGAACTTGGTTAAATCAGAAATAAGGCCGGGGTCTCTAACAATGCAAGAAACTCTAACCGTATCTTTTATTAAGCTGACATATAGCGTGTTAGGTCTGAATTTTAAACAAAAACACAAGCGAATCTTGGAATATTTTAACATCAATTAAATATTTTTTTATTAATATCTGTTTGTTTTATATTGTAAATATAACCGATCTACCTGTGTTGGTATCAAGTGAAGGAGTATCAAAAAGTATCCCTAAGCTACCATCAGGTACTGGTGAACTGATTTCTGCACCTGTTGTTGAGTTGATGCTTTACAAAATTAGGGAGTTTCAGACCAGGTACAGGCAATGTATTTTGACATCACTACTGTTAATACTATTGGAAACAGTGGAGCTGGAGCATGCATAATATTTCAGGAGAATCTTGGACGAAATCTTCATAATTCAGCTTGAATGACATCATATGTATTTATTGAATGCCTCGGGCCATCTTCAAGTCCTGATATACTCCTGTTATTGCACTTATGATTTTCAAGACTTTTGCTGATAAAATTAATAATGTATTTCAATGGGGCTCATAAGTTATTTATTGTTAATTATTAAATTTTAATTATATATTCTCTTTTTTCGTGTTAGTAAGAATTGTGCATTGGGATCATATTGTCAAATTAAATCGGTGTATAATTTTCATTAACTACTTATTTAGGACGTACTACAGTTGAATATTCATCCGCGGTGATTTCATTGGCCAATTGTAGGATTTGAATCATCGCCTGTTAACTATTTGTATGGATTGCTCCATAATAATTTTGCCCTCTTTTACCAACGGATGAGCCACCTTTACCGGTTAACTTAGATTTAAAACTTAAAATGCATTAGGCTACATTATAATTAGAATTTAGTAGATTAAACTCCATTGCGTTTTCATTCTCTTGGGTCATTGATATGGAATATCGAGATATGGAGAGATAAATCGCACAGCCAAGTACAGACACGGGATGGCGTTGCGTTACGACGAATGGAAAGATAGGTAACAATAGTTGTAACTTTGTATCTTGACCGAAACACAACACAGAATAGAGAAGTGACCTTGTAAAATTGCTGGAGTAGAGCACCGCTATGGCTATTATAGGGAAGTGCATTAGATTTTTGCTCCTTTATATCGTTACTAGACTACTATGGAGAATCGGGAAGCCTGGAAGGATCTCATTTCCACTGTCCGAGTTCGCTCGACCTAGTAGTAGTAGTAGAATAGAATATAATAGAATATAAAATTTTAGTGAAATAGAGTTGCAGAAATATTACTTTGTTTAGATATTTTGCTGCAAATAAAGTATTCGATAAGTTAAAGTTATACTTGATACTGCTAAAATATTGTAAGAATAAGCGCTAGAGAGTTCAGAAAAACTTAATTTGTTTCATACTCTTTATCTTATTTATTTAGACGATTGACAGCGGTAAGTTTAAATTTATTACTTTCCTTTGATATATTGTTTAACGGAAATTAGACTGTTATTTATTTGGATAAATGCAGTTATTTAGCCAACTATCTTTAATTTTATTCTATTTTACGTAATGTCGACAATTGTCGGATGTAAAGTTCCTATTATCACTCAAGATACAAAAGTTGCACTTCGAAATTATACAAAATTATTTTGACCCGAAATTTAGAACACTATTCTACTACATACTGGAATAAAATTGTCATTAGAAAACAGTAAATAACAAACGATTAGGTGGACCCGGAGCACCCACCATAAGAACCCATTCCACACCTGCGATAGCAGCGTTCTTAAATTAGTCTCGGCAACTCTTCGAGAATCAGTTTTGCCCGAGGGGTTGTTTATTTGAGATAATATAAAAAACAGTGAATTGTTTTGCTGGAGAACACAACAAAGGTGGCTAGAGTTTTTTTATGGTTCTGTACTGTTTCTTCGATTTTTTAAACCCCTAAATTTTTAGAGAAAGAATGGTTATATAGCGATCCTTCGATTTGCTATTTATGTTTGTTTATAATTCATTGAGTTTTGTTTAGTCTATCGGCTGTTGCATCTGAGCATGGATACACAACGGCCACATCCTTGAGATATTGTTGTACTATCATTAAATGGCCTTTAAGCCGTGTTATATTCTAGAATAGGGTACTTATTAACATATAATCATGTAAAGACTATACTATGGAAGCCAGTAGGTATTGCAGAGGTTTTTTTAATATCAGCTAGTGTTTTCGAATAATAATAGCTAGTATTTTGAATCGTAAGTCAGGTGACGTATATTCTAGAATATAAGTCTTTAACCCTTTGCATACCAAAGATAAATTATATGAATTTTTAGTTCCAAGGACAAAGAACAATATATTTGATTGGACCAAAAGGTTTATTCTCTTGTCCTGATTTTTTAGATCCAGAGATTTTTTATATAAAGAGGATAACTATATTATTACTTATCCTTCCCTCAAAGGCGGCCCTGCCGCCTTAATCATTTGTGACAAAATTATTGGTTAATTTTAAATTTAATTGCATAAATAATGAAATTAAAAATACAATCAAACCCATAGGAATCCTCCAAGCATATTAAGTTAACTTTTCTAGACCAGTTTTTCCTGCCCAACACGAATCTGAACTCCATTTTCCCACCCCTATATAGTGATAAATAACTTATAGTCAAGTAGACAGTGGCAACCACCGTTCAAATTGGGTATGACTGCAGTTTTTTTTGCTGAAAGTGTTAACTTGTATAAACCATTTGAAATTATGTTATATTTCACATAGTCCGCATTGAGCAATTTTTTCTAGAACACTATTTATCTTAACGACAGATGTTTTACTTAGCAACAATAATGAATTAACACGCAGGGGTATATTTATCTATTTAGACACTGGTCAATCATAAATAAGGAGAAACCAAGCTCGAGAAAATAAAAATGTAAGGAATAAGGATTATGTTTGAAGTTATGAGTTACAAATTTTGTAACATTGCAGTGTTATGGCAAACACTGTTACAGGCAGTGAACTTGTAATACATACAAGGCTCGGTGTGCAATTTGGAGCTCATCACTGTGGCCAAGTAATGCACCGACATACCTGTCTGTCAGGAATATATGCTGTCAGCACCATAACTCTCGCTAGACATGTATCCTCAAGAACTGGTGGAAAATATGTTGGAAATATGTTAAATCGAATGTGGACTTTGTGGCCGACGCATTTATGGACAGAATGGCGCAGGTTTATCCTTTTCGAAGTAGCAGTGGTTACCCAAACTGAGATGTTGTTTCTGTAAGGTGATGTCCGGTATTACCAGTGGACCGTGAAATTAAAGGTGAAAGACTGTCGATGAAACAACTTCTGCATTTGCAGTAATTACTTGTAGTTGAATGTTTGATAATATATTTATTAACACGTTATCTGTTGTGTTGGCTAGCTGCATTTTTCTAGGTGTTTGTTATTATACATTTATTATAGGAAGGGATCTAGGGGTCTTAACCTCGAATGTTTTATTGGCGCAATTGTAGGACTAATCCCATCACATGTGTACTTTTTAACCGGGTAGTGTACAAATTTAGGAATCGCGTAATTTTCTTGAAATTAATATCTCATATCTCTCCAATCTAACAACAAACTATCGTGGGATCTATCTGCTTGTGGTAGCTGCCAAAATATACAATAAAATGATTCTATATACTGTAGGATTAGGCCTCACATAAGATAATGTTGCTCTTTTATGTTGCGTTTTTTTCACATTTTTTTTATATAGGCCTATGTTATAAACAAATAAAGTTGAAAAAATATTTCTATCATAACAAAAAAATCTGCCATATTTTAAAATAAATAAATAAAATCTGAAATATTAAAAAAAAAATACAATAATATTGTATAAATGTTGGGTAACGGCAATATGTTCCAGAACATTTATATGTATCAAAACTTAAAAATAGCTACATAAAAAGTATTATAAAATGAACAATAATGCTTGATAGGGCCGTGGTGATGGAGACGTTTTAAAATTATTTTCCAACAACAATTGTAAAGCGAAAATACAAGTCTTTAAATATAAGTATTATACAATATTCTATATATTAAATGGTGGTGTACATTAAGTATATTACCTTTAAAATTGACGTAACAACTTCGATAGAATCGGGTTCCCTAAATAGTTAGGTCTTCAAGCTCACCATCTCCCAAATCCAACGGAATCTTCAAATTTCAAGCTAATTCTTCGTATCGTGGCAATCTTGTTTCGCAAATGGCAAAAGTCCTTTATCATATTGCTATCGCTGCATTTTTCTAGCGTTTCCAACTTTTGGATTTTTTGGATCTATCGCCTTACATAAGGCGGTAGATCCAGATAAGGCAATCTTTCTCAAAACTAATTGTCACTATTAATCACAATATTCTTTAATTATTTTAGTCAAAGCACTCGTCGCCTCCAACTCTCTTTAAGGTTATTTTCATTGCCTAAATGTAACTTATTACTGCAATGTTTTGAATCATAAAAACATAATATTCTGGAATGTTTAATGTTGTTGCTAACACATTCTCTAAATAGATTAACATTTTTTTGGTAATTTTGTTATGATTTTATCCTCCAAACAAACGGCAATAAAAAAAATTGCTCAACCTTTCCCAAAGTCTTTATAGCGAACATTTATTGTTATAATGTTGAACAACATCATGAGCAAATAAAATTGCAGTCATACGCTGGAGAACGGTTCGTCAGTAAAATGTACCAAGCGTCTACTCGACTATTATAAGAGGTTTTAAATAAAGGCGGCACCCTGCCGCCCTGGGGGTCAGGATAATATTTGTAATGGCGGCACTTCGCCTCCCTAGGGGTTAAGTTTAAAGGCGGCACTCTGCCGCCTTGATGAGCATGCTCCTGAATTACTTAGAATTAAATAGGCGGCAGAGTGTCATAGCGGCAGTTAGGTCAGGTATTCTAGGTCATCGATCAAGAAAACTTGCCACCTCCATGCAGCATAAAGGAGGTGCCACCTGTGGCTGCATATACCTACCCTCTTACTAGTGCAAATCTGGTCCTGTAACTAGGACCCCTTTCATTCTGGGATAAGGACGCCCTTGGTCCTGGATTAAGGACCCATATACTTGGCTGCAAGGGTATATGGCCTGGCCAGGCAGATGGTGATCTACCAATGGCTGGTCAGGAGTAGAGTGTTCTCATGTCCACTCTGAGTGCACTTCACTGCGATCTGCACCTGGCAGCAGGGGTACAGGGCATGGCCCAGCAGATGAGCTACACAACCAATGGTGGGTCATGTGCATCAGAGTAGGTATGGCTGATGGGCCTCATATCTGACTCCATTGCGACACCCACCATGTGGAATGGCAAACCAGGGTGTGGTATTTGCCCCAAGAGCTGACTCGGCAAAAAAGCATCCCCAACCCCAATCCATGCGGAGGTGAACACAATTGGCCTCACCTCACAGGCGTCAGTTATCTCCTGACTGGCTGTCTGTCTCACCCCCTACTGGAGAGAGAGAGAGCGGCTTCTGTGAGTCGCATTCTTGATGACCTTTCTGGCCCAAACCCTGGGTCACCAGGGAGGCCAGATTGTGAGGGGGAGAGGGATTCTGGAGTTGGAGGCTACTCCTATGTTCCACCCCGACCAACCAAGCTATTGGTGAATCTGAGGCAAGTCACTAGACTATCCTCAGTTAATACCCTAACACTCGGGTCCCCAATGCGAAAAGGTGAGCTGACTGACAGCCTTGGCAGATAAGCTTTCTCTTAGCACAGTGGGTCTTCAAGAGCACCGAATGCAGACTGATGAGGTTCTAATTAAGTACATGGGGGCGGTTGGCGACTCGCCCTCGCATCAGCAGATGATAGTGGCAATGGTGGAATTGGTCTATTGATGAATCTAACTGCACATGCAGCATTGGGCAAAATAGACAAAATCTCCAACCGCATCATCCGTTGCCACTTCTCATGTTCTGGAAGACTGGCCACGAAGTATCCTAAGGTGGTTCTGATTGTGTACTACTCTCCAATTAGCATTACCCCAATAGAGGAAGAGGACAATTTCTACCATAATCTACAAGCAGCTAGTGATGGAGTGGATGAGCATGCATTCTTAACATTCCTGGGAGACATTAATGCAAGTCTGCATCAATCACCTACATCTCCCTGGGTCTATAGCGATAATGTTAACCGAAATTCCATCCATCTACAGGATTTTATCTCTGGAAATGGATTGTTTTCGGCTGAAACACAGTTCAAGAAGCGAACTGGAAAGCTATGGACTCATAGTGGTCCCAGTGGTCACAAGTCCCAGATAGACCATATTCTATACCAGACTGTAATGCATTTACACTTCGACGCTTCGCCATTGTTCATCGCCTTATTATGGCCAAGGTAAGACTTAGTCTGCGTGCTAGCAGAACAACGAGATCTGCCTTTGCCGCGGCATGACTGGTCCTCTCTGTTGAAACAGCCAAGTGTGAGATCCAGCTTTACACTACATCTGAGCAACAGGTATGAGGTTCTTGCCTCCGAGGCGGCAGATCACTGCGAGGGCTATACTGCCTTCACAGAAGCAGTTAAGTGAGTAGCTGCAGAAACAGTTCCTGTATGCCCTCGAACCAGGAAAAGGGCCCCCTGGACTGATCACAAAAATTCAAAAGTGCCGAAATGACCTCTATAAGGCGCAGAAAGAGCCCCGAATTAAACAGGCTATAGCGGCCAATAATGCAGTTAAAAGGCTGCATCTAGGTCCCAGAACAGGCAGTACTCTGTTAATCTACAGGAGCTAATAAACCAACAGGTCGAGGCCATCAATGATGCTGATGACAGCAGGCAACTTGATTACTGGGCGGTAAAGCCAACCAACCACCACGGTTAAGGCAGAAACTCCAGCCGATCGCCTCAATTGTTGGAAGGCCCACTTTGAAAAGTCCCCCTGAGGTCTTTAAAATACCTGAGTGTTTAAAGCTCATCTATCCCATCATAGTAGACATGTACAGAACAACAAGAGTCCCACAAGAAATGAAAACAAATAAGTTGGTGCCAGTTCCCAAGAAGGGAAACCTAACACTCTATGGTTCTTTTGGGAAATCTCATTGATCTCGATTCCTGCAAAGCTATACAATAGAATTCTATTAAATCGCATCAGGGATCCCATTGATAGACTGCTCTGTGGAAATCAGAATGGGTTCCGTAAAGGTCGTGGGACCATTTCGCCCATTTTGCCACTTAGATAATTGAAGAGTAATCATAAAAGAAAGACAGGCATCTGGCTGTTATCTTTGTTGACTTCTTCAAGGGCTTTGATTCAGTCTCTCACTCACGTATGTTCAGCATAGGCCTACTTTCATTATATGGGATTCCTGATGAAATTATTGCAGCAATCAGATCAGTATACGATGGTTCGACAACATTTGTATCTACTGTTGATGGTGACACAGAACCATTTAAAGTATTATGGGGAGTCCTCCAAGGAGACACACTTGCGCCATTCTTTTTCATAATTGTGGTTCACTATGTTCTACGCATGTCCTTAGATCATCATAATGATGATGGGGTGATGGTAACTCCACCTACTGGCTCCAGAAGCCGAGGAAATCCTGCCAAGTACCTAACTCTTCTAGACTTTGCTGATAACTTAGGAGTACTCTCAGAATCACGACAGGGAGCCCAACGGCTCCTCAGCTCATTGGAACAGGCTGGTTCTAGTGTTGGTCTTTTTATTAACTCCAAAAAGACCAAAATTTGACAGTTAACTTTGAAAGTCCTCAGCAAGTCTCTGACCGGATGAGTATAAGCTCAAAGTATGGTATGCTCGAGCATGTGGTCGACTTGTGAGTACCTTTGAATAAGGCTTTCCAGAATTTGGAAGTCACATAGAATTCATCGGAAACGTGAGGTCCGATTACTTAGAGCAGCAGTAGTTCCAGTAATCCTCTATGGGAATCCATGCTGGGGACACCAAATCTCTGGATGGTACATTCACAAGAATGCTACTCCGGGTTCTCTGTGTCAAGTACAATGCACTCATCACCAACCAGACACTATATAACATTGGAGGTGTCTCATTGGTTCCCCCAAGCTTGGCACTAGAACAAAGCCGCCTCGGTTTTTCATGACATTGCTTTCGCCGTGAGGACCAACCAGTGCATAATCTTTTGCTTTGGCGGCCTCATGGAGTGAATAAGCATTGGTGACACCTCATGACTTTCTTGAGACGCATCTTAAAGGACACTGGCCTTGAAGATCCAGATGATCTAGCAAATATCATGGGTGATAGTGAGTTGGCGGCGCACTTTTGTCAACAAGCCGGCACAGCATTCTAATATCTATGTGATATATAATAATGCAGCTGCAATGCAGCATGCCGATCGTAATAGTACAGCTACAATAATCAAATTGTTAAAATTAAATAGCTGCAAGCAATCGAAGCAAGATATAATATAAGTCATGGGTTACAGTTATATAATATAGAAACTGAAGAGTAAACATCTACAATTTGAACAGTTAATTATTTTTTTTATTAACGGGAGTGTGAGTGAATATCAATATATGATGGAACATAATTTTTCTCTAGTTGAACAAAAAACACCCGAAGAAGGCCTACCATAATTTAACTTTCTATAAATAACAATATGATGGAACATAATTTATCTTTAGGTGTACAACAACCTTTGGAGGGCGAACCTATCAGATATGGGAGATCACGACAGCCGGTTTACTGATGCATATGATTTAATAGATTTACCATTAGATGAATCCACCACAGGGACTGCAGGTCAAGTTACTCCCCATACTAGAAGTAGTTTGATTCAAGGTACATCGAATGATCATGCGAATCTGCCTTCAAGTCAACATGAACATAGAGCTAGTGTGGGTCGTTCAATGATATATCACCAGAGTGGTACAGAGGGTAATTTTCTTCCATCTCAACATCAACAGAGAACAAATGTTAGTGAGAGTGCTACTTGGAGTGATGTGCCTAGTTCGATTCACAATCAAATAATACCTAATGCTTGTGGTGAAAGATTTCTAACAAACCAACCAACACAGAGATCTGATCCTGTGAGTTCTATTATAAGACAATATAAGTGGCAGTGTATATAGAAAAGCGTTATTCGTCAAAAAATCGAAATTGAGTTTTTTATTGCCCTATTTGATAGATAATTTTTCGCACTTTCAGATGATATATTTTTGAAAGGTATTTCGTATTTCGATTGTTTAAAAGTGACTAAAATTTGAAATAAACAGGTGCGTTTTCTGTGGAATATTAGTTTCATGGTGTCAAACAAAAAAATCGACATATTTTGCAGATACGATATTCAATCACTATTCAATGCCATAATATGGGGTTTTTTGAGGTGCTGATTACAATGTAACACGTTTTAGGGTTACCCAGAGATGTGGGAAATTGAACTTTTTGGCACCCAATATGGTGCACGAAATGTGCTGGTAGCCATTAATTTTAATTTTTCAAAAGCACTAGATCGTCAAAATTTTTATGTAGATTGGGGTTTTTGGGACGCTGATTCGAATGGAACATGTTTCATGTTTACCCAGATTTGAGAAATTACTCTTTTTGGCACCGAATATTGTTGCCGAAAAGTGCTGACAGTTATAAAATTACCAACTCTAGGATGTCTTGTGTCTGTATGTATGTCTGTTTGTCTGTCAGTCTGTCTGTCAAAAAATATGGAAGCATATTATGTAATAAAAACATTCGCCATGGGTGTTTTCCATGGTCACTAATTTTATTTCTGATGTCAGTTTTTACGACTGACAAACTCTAGGATGTTTGTGTTGATATTTATGTGTGTTTGTCTGTCAGTCTGTCTGTCAAAAAAAGGAAGCATATTATGTAAAAAAAAACCTTCGCCATGGGGGTTTTCCAGGTCGCTGAATTTATTTCTGATGTAATTTTTTACGACTGACCAACTTTAGGCTGTCTGTATCTGTATGTATGTCTGTTTGGTTGTCGGTCTGTCAAGCATACTATGTAATAAAAACATTCGCCATGAGGGTTTTCCATTCTATGAGTTCTTACGCATGCCCTTTGGCCTAAAGAATGCAGCACAAGCGTTCCAATGGCGGATGGATGGCATATTGCAAGGCATTGATTACGTTTTCGTCCACTTAAGACGACATCCTCGTCTCGAGCAGCACAGCCGAGGAGCATGCTGAGCACCTGCGCCAGGTATTCCATCTGCTTGCTGCAAACGGCCTCGTTGTGAACCACCACAATAGCCTCTTCGGGGAGTCGGAGCTGCAATAACTCGGCCACCTCGTCTCTACCACTGGAATCTCTCCACTCCCATCACGTATCAATGCCATCATCAATGTCCCCATCCCCACCTCAAAGCTTGAGCTCCAGCGTTTCCTCGGTATGATCAATTTCTACCGTCGGTTCATGCCACGCCTCGCTTCCAAGCTGAACCCACTCCACGAGGCCACTGCTGGAAAGGGACAGTCCATCACCTGGACCTACGCCTGCAATGAGGCTTTTGTGGCAGCCAAGTCTGCCCTAGCAGAAGCCACACTGCTCCACCAGCCTGACCCATCCATACCCACATCAGTCACTGTTGATGCCTCTAACAGTGGTGCGGTGCGGAGCTTGCCCAACTTCAGGAGGGCACCTGGAAGCCAATAAGTTTTTTTCGCGAAAGCTTTCAGCCGCAGAAAAAACTATAGCACTTTTGACCGGGAAGTGCTTGCTATCTATGAGGCCATCCACCATTTCCGCCACTATGTAGAAGGCAAGCCACTGACGGTTTATACCGACCATAAAGGTCTCGTTTTTGCCTTCTCCAGTGAGTCCAACAGCTCACCACGCCAGACTTGTCATCTCTCACTTATTGCTGAATACACAACAGATGTATGGCACATCAGCGGTAAAGGAAACATCGTTGCAGACACACTCTCCCGAGCAGTATGTGCCTCTGCTGCCATTGCCATCCCAACTATTGACTACACCAAGTTAGCTGCTGACCAAGAGTGCAAAGAGATCAATGCCTACTGCACAGCCATTACTGGCATGAAACTTGTCTATGTCCAACTGACAAACAATGTCTCCATCCTATGCGATACCTCCACCGGCAAACCACGCCCTATTGTCCCAGCAACATGGACCCATCGTATATTTGGCGCAATTCATGGTCTCTCCCACCCGGGGCCTCGACCCACACAGTGCGCCATATCTGCCCGTTTCGTTTGGCATGGACTCAAGCATGATGTGCGCTGCTGGTACTGTGAGTGCCACCCGTGCCAGGCATCAAAGGTCACCCAACATGTGCATGCACCCGTGAATCAATGCCTGCCTCCAGAGCGACGTTTCAGCAGTTTGCACGTCGACCTCGTCCAGAGTCTGAGGGCAATGTCTACCTCTTAACAATAATAGACCGCTTCACACGCTGACCTGAGGCCATACCAATCACCAATAGCAAGACTGTGACATGTGTTCGCTCCCTCATCCGCGGCTGGATATCCAGCTTTGGTATTCCAAACGACATCACATCAGACCGTGGCCCTCAATTTACAAGCTGCCTCTGGTCCGAACTCAGAGCAACACTCGGTATCTAAACCAGCAACACAACTGCCTACCACCCTGCAGCCAATGGTATGGTGGAGCGGCTGCACCGACAACTGAAAGCAGCACTGAAGGCACGCCTAACTGGACACAATTAGATGGATGAACTACCCTTTGTCCTACTCGGCATTCGTACTGCCTGGCACGAGGGCACTAATGCATCAGCAGCTGAGCTTGTCTATGGCACAGCCCTGCGTGTGCCAGGTGAGTTTGTGTCAGATACCTCGCGTGCCACAGCCCCGTCTGACGCTTTCCTCCGCCAGCTGCAGGCTGACATGCGTGCCATACAGCCATCTCCTGTCGTATTCCACGCTGACCCACCACCCCCCAGTCCACATGCCTCCAGCCCTCGACAAGGCCACACACGATGCTCACCGCGCACCCTTACAGCGACCTTATGACGGTCCCTTCCGCGTCCTCCAAGCTGGTGACAACCAAAAAAAGAATATACTGTCTCTGTGGACCGGCTGAAAGCCACTTTCCTGCCAATGCAGCCTCCGCCCCAGCCCATTCCAAAACCTCAACAGCCTCCTGGTTCGCCACTTCCAGCAACTGTAACACGCTCAGGCCGTCATGTCCGCCGGCCAGCCCGTTTCCCTGACTAACGAATCGCCACCTCGCCCAGGAACTCGGTCCTGTCCTCCTCGCTGGGAATTCTGAATGTATTTGCGATGTTTCTTACTATTTCTGGTCGCATCTCACTTGTACTACTAACTACATGTATTGCCGATTCCCTATCTTCTTGTTTATCCTTCTTCTTTGCCTCCTTGGGCATATAATACTGTACTCAGTAATAATTCTTCTCCATATACTGGGTCTTCTATTATCTCAATCTGGTCAGCTAAGAAATCTCCTAACTCCTTTAATTGTGGTTCTCTAGCTCTCTTCGATCTGATGTTATCTGCTTCCTTCGGCCATGAGTTGCTGATGTATTATGGTAATAAGTCCACTAAAGCCCTGATGTTATGAGTGGTGTTTAGTTAGTGCAGCATTCCTAATTCCTCCAGTGCTACAGTATTATTGATTTGTTCACTCTTTCGGTAAATGTCCGAAGTTCAGGGATTGTTACTAACTTTCCATTTACTACTAATTTATTAACTGTCGCCTGTAGGATTTTCCCTGGGTTCCCGAATCTTCGTTCCAATAATGCCTTCCAGGCTTGAGTTAACCCATTTGTCAGTCCGACATATTGTTTCACCATTACAGTTTATATTATTATTAGGTTCTTTAAAATAATTATTTTGGTATAATATAATGTGGTCATTAATATTCGTTGCCTTACCATTATTGATCATTTGTCCAGTTAACATGTCTCCACCTGTTAGGTAATTATCTCTAATAACTCACCTTTATTCCTTTGTAGGTCTTGATCTATGGAACTATTACCCTCTCTAATCCTTTTGAGCTTTCTCTCTCCACCTTTTTCGCAGCTAACTCCTCTCGCTTACGCTTTAACCTCATTTATCTCTCACACTCTTGTCTCTCTAGTTCTATCTGATCTTTCATTATTTTTACTTGCATCTCTTTTTCGTGTTCCTCTATGGGTTTATTTTTGCGGCTTATAACCAAGGATGTTACTGACTCAAAGACACACCACTCTCTCTCTCATCAACATTACTGATTGAATCCTCGGGATTTAATCCCCCGGAGTCCTCCTCTGTAGCATTGTGTATCAATAGACCCCTACCATAAATTTTAGTTCACCCTCCTTTATTTCACACAAAATATACTTTCTCATGGTTGAGATTTTACCTGGTTCGATAGTAATTTGAGTAATTTAATATTTACTTAGCTCTCCTGGTTCCATTGTTCCTGAGTTACCAAACATCTCGTCGATGTCTTCCATCAGATCCTTGAAGATCTCGTCCTCGTCCTCCTTTTGGTGTGGTTAAGAATCGTGTTGTCGTAGTCGACAGTAGTCTTTCTCTGAGTGTAGGAGGTAGACTCGCTCCACTGGTGGAGTTGGAGTCTCTGGGAAGTGGAGGTCGGGTTTCAACCCCACTCCCCCCATCGCCCACCGTTAGTGACCTCCTGCTGGTGCCTGGCAACAGAGTTCGCCTTCCCCCCCCCCCACAGGCTATGGTCGCGCAACTGGTCCTCAGACACCCATCTGTTTGTTCTTGCTCGAACACCGCATTGTCTGCCTCGCCATTGATCCCGTGAGGTATCGCTGGTGTCTCCCATCATTTGATCAAGTCCTCGTTTCTTCTATTCCACCGACCGTGCCGGCTATTATATTTCCATCGAGTGGAGTTCTGGGTATCTGTCTTCTTACCCCAAATCAACCCTCGCACGAAACGATTGTCTCTGTTGGGTTGTCTGTGTCGGTCATGTTCGATGAAGTTTGTGTTTTAAAGTTCGTACTCCCTACACTCGTCCTGGTAACGTTTATAGTTCGTGTGATGCCGTACTGCAACTCGTCATAGATTTGATTTGTTGCGATCGTCCACTTCCATTCAGTGTTGTACCGTATTTCTTCAGGTTCGTTAAACACCGTCTTTGGTTCTCACTGGGTGCCTCCCCAGTATCTGCCATTATTGAGAGTGTCATATCGTTGTCGAAGTCTAAGAGATCATCAACAATGCCTTCACTTTGATCGTAGTCGACCATCAACAGTAAATGTCACTGTAAGAGAACTCCTCCAGTAAAGGTCACTAAAGTGATATCTTTCGTCATGTGTGTGAGAAGTTCGAAAGACCCTCATCCGATTCTCAGGTGATTTCCCAGTAGAATGCATACCTCCCTTCCCACTAGACTTCCGGTTTCATTCAGGGAACCTGCTGTCGGACAACCCGTGGCTGGTCAAGGATATGTAGCAGACCCCGGAATCAGTGTCATAAAATAAGAAGGTTCAGTTTGTAATATATTGGCAGCTACTGGAACAATAACTATTATCTCTCACCAATAGGAGTTAATGCACTTATGGTGCGAATTACGTAAATCTTGCTATTAACACCTTCACCTCTTGTACGCCCAAAATGTTAGTCACCTCTCAGCCGTGAGTACTTGTTGGTTAATAGTCCCCTTTCATTGTTACAAATAATCGGATACATTGTCCTTACTGTATTGCAATTCCTACTGTACTTTCATTGCACCATTGTTTGATTTATCGATACGCACTATCTAGTTTGGTCCCACTCTGTATTCATACCTCACTTCACAGCTTTTATTAATCACACCACTCTACCACATACTCCTTTTGCCAGTGTTACATCCACGGCTATTACGCTACTAATTATATCGTTTATTGGTTTGAGATCATTCACTAACAAACCAGACAACCAATAGATAGAATCAACTCACCTTCACAATGAATTGCTTCACCAATTCTTGTTAAATTATTTTCATGTTCTGGAATGAATATTTGCGAACTTGTATCATTTTGATCACCAGGAAGGGCTCCAAATAACAATGTGATGGTTTACCTAGTCTACATTTATAAAATTTCCTTGGGGCCCGCTCCGGCCCCCCCTGGGCACCGCACCGCCCGGGCCCGGGGATTTTGCTCCACACCCCCCTCCTCTCGGGGCCCTGGTGACATCGGTAAACAAAAACTCTATAATCAATATTAATTTAAATGTATTCATAAATTTATTCAAAAATAATTTTCTTTTCATTTACGAGCTATTTTAAATTAAAAAAAAAACTAGCTACATGTTGTCTATCATTATATTTTTTATTTTATTTATTTTCTAGAATAGTATATAATTATTCTCTATTGTTCTAGAATTCTTAAAAGGTTGCAATAGTAACAATGATATATGTTTTAAAAATGTAGTGCTATACGGAACTCTAGCCAATATTTTTGTATGTTTTTGTCATTGTTTTTGCGATTATGTTTAAATTAATGCATTAAATTAATTACAGGATTTTTTAGGAGCGGGGAATCTTCCTGTAATCCCAAGTCGCCAACAGCATCCATCTGCTGTTGGACTCCAAAGAACAACCACTTTCGTTCGGGCTCCTATACTCCAACCAACAACCGATGTGAGTCAGATTCCTGGAATCCGATCTGGTTCGATTGCATTTTTTATTCCTGGACTTACAACTATTGAACGAAGGGTAGAACGATACGATAGGGATGAAACACCACTCGTAAATACAGTATACGTTAGTACGTGGGATGAAGATCGTTTTGCCAATTGTCAAATTAAAGAATCGATTATTATTTCATTTTATTCCGAAACAAAATTGCTTACATATAAGAAAATATGTAAAAAATATTTTAATAATTTCCGGATAAGTCCTAAATGTTCCAAGAAGTCTTCTGTTATGGACGATGACTATGGGCCTATGACGTCAATTTTACTAAAAAATAAGGGCGGTGATAGAGAGTGTGAAGTTTTCTTCAAGAATGTAGCGGAAGCCGATGAGTTTTATGAAGCAGTTTGTACAAAGAAAAATAAAAGGGCAAATGCAGTATCAATAGTTCCGAAAGCTAATTTAGGTTGTCAACCTACAAAAGTCATATTAAAGCAACTAAATGTCGAAGTAAGAGAGCCCACTGTTCTAGTCCAATTTAGTTCGGTTAAGGATTACGCGATCACTATAAACCTTACGAATAAAACGGTTGCATGCTGGCAGATATATAATATTGAAAAAGGTCCTCTATTGACACTTAGTAAATATCAAACGTTAACCACTGGATATATGGAAGGATCAGACACAAGAAGTGTCCTAAAGTTAACTACGCCGCCGTTCACAACACGAGTTTTCGGAGAGGGTGTTGTTCGTTTCATATTTCGGTTCATATTTTCTAATCAAATCGATACCAGTTCCTTTCTAGGATTCCTATGCAATACTATCTATCATGGATGCCCCTAATACTGACGGACTGACGGGAGTAGGATTTACACAAAGTTACAAGCCAACCCCCTCAACGTGTTTAACAACATTCAATACATTAGGCTTACTGAAAGTAAATATAACTAACTAACTGAACTGTTTTGACACTTCATGTTTTTAACCCAAGACTATAATTATACAATAACTCAAAGTTATTATATTAGTTATACAATATTAGTTATTAATTTAGTAATAGTAACCGAGAGGTTATACTTAGGCCTAGTAATATGATAAAGTAATTTCGAGAATTGATACAAATCTATTTATTTAGAATACATAATTCGTGAAAGTCGACTAAAATATTTTTTAGAACGTAACAAAGGGATGGTACACGTGCAAATACACGTTCGTGGGGCCATCGCGCAGGACGAGGCCCAGTTATCAGATACAGATTAAAATTGAGCGACTTTATCACAAAATCAGGTTTTGAGAAATATACCCAACCACCAATCAATCAAAGAAAGGGGGACAGTACGTGTTCACCCCTTTTAATCTGCCCCCCCCCCCCCCCCACCCTTCTTTATAACTACCGATGCCTTAAATAGGCGCGGCCAGGTATGGTTAATAGGAATATAGTCTACACAGTACTCGTCTTCATTATGTGCCTCGTTGCGCTGTATAACTTTTAAGTATAATTATTTAAATCTTATACTGTAAAATAATCAATATCCTTTAAGGAGGCAGGTTCAAATTGATGTTGTTACCCTAATCAACTTAATTAACTAATTAACTGCTATTATCTTAGCTTCTCGAAGGCCACGCGAAAATTCAACTTGGAAAATTTCTAAACTTTTGACAGACAACATGTGTAACAAGTTTGGTTAAATTTCATTAACATTTGACTGAGTTATTAACGTTTAAAATTGGACACGACAGAACAACAGATCGACAGATCAACAGACACACCGATTGAGTTAGTGGTACCTGTATGCTAAGCTCGCTTACTTTCGTCGCTCGCCCCACAACAGACACACCGATTGAGTTAGTGGTACCTGTATGCTAAGCTCGCTTACTTTCGTCGCTCGCCCCACAACAGAACAACAGATCGACAGAGCAACAGACACACCGATTGAGTTAGTGGTACCTGTATGCTAAGCTCGCTTACTTTCGTCGCTCGCCCCACATTAAACCATACATGATAAGCATACGACATTCTGTACCGGTACTACTTGGCGACTTCATCGATTTATACTAAGCCTGTGTAGAAACCTATAATGTAGTAGTATCATACTGGAATATATGTATAGTCGATACCGACGTCGGGTATCAATATATCTATCTGTATATAGTTATACTTATATAACTATAAAGTGTAATTAATTTATTTATTTATATACCTATTTATGTATTGCACTGCACGTTTCATTTAATGCACTGTTCGTGGCTCTATAGTAAAAACCGTCTATATCCATCTGGACATAGACGGTTTTGTAATTAGAGCAGTCTTCACTTAATAGGCATATATCTCATAATGCCTGAAACTCGATATAGACGGTTTTTACTCGAGGCCCACATATTTATAATGTGAGAATAATATAATGTTAGAATAATATATATTTATGATATATGTAATAACAATAAATATTAACCCGCAAAAATATTTCCTTTATAGTTTCCCCAATTCCCGAATAACCGTCCTTTATTACCTGCACCGTTCATTAAATTAATCATTTATTAAATATTCATATGGCTGCATTTTTATCTATATCATCTTTGTAGGTGCGGTATACAAATGGCTTCGATTACTGGATAATTACTTGAGAGATTACGAGTATACAGATGGTTACAATACCAACGTAGTAGTTTTACCGATAATATATATTTTTTTACCTTTTGCATACTCATGAGGTCCAAAAATATTCACATTTTTTAAAAAGTCACTTCGCTAGAATAATATCCTATATATCGACCTTAGCGGTTAACCGACATAATACACGTAGTAGTAGATACAGGAATTCAGTACAGAAGGTACTACTTAGAATACTGTTATTTAGTCTATGACCAGGAATCGCTGTATACCTTATTAATAATTACTATTGTCACTGTAAGTAACACTAACTACATCCAATATTCATTATGTCAGTTGATTAAACACAAACACAAAACGAACCTCAATCTCGGAATCCACCACATTGAAATCTTCTGCGAAGGTGGCCGACTTCAGATGGCGGTGATCTTTACGCATTAACGAATCGAAACTGGGTTTGTCCTTAAATATAATCTGTTGTTCCGGCTTGAACTTGTAGTTTGGAATGCGTACATTGGTTGGGGGCCCCATTGCAGCCTGAAATAAACAAAAGAGGTGCCTTTTACATTATAGGTAGTAATAACAATTTTGAATAATAAATATCAAAGCATTAGTGAACAGTTTATGCTGGTGTCGGTAGGTGAATGCTGAGAAAGTGACCAAATATATGCAATATGGGAGGGAGCGAGAAACACACTTCTTGCTAAAATATTATTAGAGTTGGTGAGCAGAAATATTGGTGAGCTAAAATAAACATTTGAAGTAACACGATGCCGTACATTAATAAATCGAGTGGCGGAACTGGGTTGTTGTTTTTTGTTTGTTAAAACGCGAGGAAAGAGTCGATGTTGTGGTTTCAAGTAAGTGCGTGAAGCTAAATTTGAATATCGACAAGTCGGTGCTGCCATTACTGCATTAAATTTAACTTTTATTAATTATTTCTATGGCGAGAGATTTTCGATCCATTCAAATACATTAAATCTCAATCATTTCGCAACTGGTTTACATCAATAGAAATGTTTTGTGCGTCTTTTGCCACTACAAATAATTAAATTATTGAATTATAAAATGCTGTTTGCGAGAGACAGCGGGTGGGGGACTGGACGCTCAGCCAGGCCAATTCGGGTGCTCAGATCCCGCCTCAATGTTAAATTCTCAATTTAGGGAAAGAAGCAGGTTACAGTGGTACGTTATTATAACCAAAACATTAGACTAAAGTCAATAGCACAGTTTACTGGTTTAAGGTTATATTTTGGGGAGTCATCAGCTGTTTTTTTTCGTCGATTTTCCCCTGGAGAGGAATGAATTTTGATTGCGTCGAAAGCCGCCCCCCCCCCCCCCCCACCCCCCTCCCACGGCCGCGCACCCTTATCTTCAAAAGACCCACAAGATTGAAGAATGTTCGCTTTCAATTGATATATACCAATTCAGATATTATACAAAAACCATGATATGATAGGTATAGCTCTATACAGGTATACGCCTTTTCGAATTCGAATAGATCGAAAATCACTATCAGACTATTCATAACAGACTACTACTGTTAGTGATACCGACTGACCGACCGGTAGTAGGTACTCACCATGTTTCTTCACGGACTTGCATTACTACCTATTCTGTCCTCTACTGCTCTAGCAGGGTACGTTAGGAAGAGGCATGTTGCTGAATTGCATGAGGTTTTAGGCCTATCTTGCCTATCTGCCGATAGTACAGTCTGGCAGTAGTTGTATTGTACGTAGGTAGTAGGCCTATTCTAATATAGGGGCCTACCGGTACTAATGAGTTACTACTATACTACGGACTATGGACTACTGGACTACGCTGCTACGGCATACGGTACGGTAACGGTACATCATGTACATGCAAAAGCGATAGGGCAATACTGCTATACGTTTGAAGATTCTTTGTATCACTGTATCAGCAGATCACAGAATCAGTTATTCAGTAACAGTAATCAGTATACACATATTTCATAGGCAGATAGGCGTAGTTCATTAGAAAACATACCGAGTACTGACGGCAGTGACGGGGTAGCAGTCTGACAGTAGCAGCTGTCAGGCTGTTAGACCAGACCATACAGCCATAGACTGATAGACCATTCTGCCATTCTGTCAGTTGCCAGTCCAGTCTGCTGGTCCATTCTCCAGTGGCCATAGAGCCATAGCAGCATAGGCTAGTCAAGTCACATAGCAGCATAGTGGCTAACAAACAGTCTCAGCAATAACAAATAAAACACCAGGCAGCCAGGAATAGCAATTCCTGAATTGCTAATTGGCAATTGTACCAACGTAGGCGTCGGTGGGTGGGGACAGCGACAGTCGACAGTCACCAGTCAAGTCAAGCAGAAGCAATCAACAGCTGAACAGCCAGACAGCATAGCCAGATAGCCTGCATGTGCATACTGCTGTACTGTGCATAGGTCATTATGCAGTAGGCTAGGTTCAGAGGTTGGTCAGTTGGTAGGTAGACTTAAACTGTTAACAATCTGATAATTTTATGCCGCAATGCTACAGCTGTAGTCTGACATTAGCGGTACCGTACTTGTGGTAGGCCTACTTACTTCTGTACTTACTGACTGTGGAGTGGACTGCCCACAACGCCACAGGCGAACTATGCCTTCTGCTACCGGTACCGTCAAGCGTAGTCAAAATGTCAGAATGTTGAAGTTCAGCAGAACAGAGTAGGCCTACTGGCCGCAGCCCGGAATACCAGAATGCGACACAGCAAGGCAAACTACCGTTATTATGTTCTGTCTTCTGTGTTCCCAGCTTTCTGGCTGTCTGGCAACTCCGGCTAAATTCTCATCAACAAAAACGTGATACGGCATAATTAATTAGGTTGCATAGATATATATATATATAATAGAAACCAATGTATAAAAATTCTAAACTACCAGCAACTGCTGAACTGCTACAATAAAACTTATGAAGAAACACAACAGAACTGGCGGTGTTCATCTTATTGTATTCTTACTTATATAAAAGAAATGTGCTAACTTGAATCAAATATATCCCTCCAAAATTCAAATTTAGGTGAATTAAATGTCAACCAATCTACTTGCAGTTGTTATGGTAATTTGGCAAGCCTTTATGACGTTAGGAATATTTAGTGGCTGATTATACCTACCTGGTTGCACGGCCAAGAGCAATGTCAAACTTTATTGGGTGAAGCCGAGAGGGGAAGGGAGGGGGGGGGGGGGGGGGGGGGGGGGGGTTGTAGATACATCAGTAGGAAGGGAGTACGTTTATCGGGCAAAGGGAGATCACACCATTGGAAATTATTGATTGGTTAACGTTTTACAAGAAGTTTTAACCTTTCTTTCAATTAACAGAGCCATTTTGGCGATATTATTTGAATAACTGAATTCCTATTTGTATGAATGAATCATTACAAGATAATCATGATAATCTTAATAATAATTATCTCACTTTTTTAAAACAGATTCTAAAAAAATCAGTGACAAAGAATCAGAGATGCATTTGTTAGATTGGATGGGAGGGATGGATGGAATTGAAGGATGGGATGGAAGGATGGGATAGAAGGATGGGATGGAAGGAAGGAATGAAGGAAGGAAAGGAAGGGAGGAAGGAAAGGAAAGTAGGAAGGAAGGAAGGTATGAAAGTAGGATGGAAGGAAAGGAAAGTAGGAAGGAATGACGGCATTGAAGTAGGACGGAAGGAAAGGAAAGTAGGAAGGAATGAAGGTATTAAAGTAGGACGGAAGGAAAGGAAAGTAGGAAGGAATGAAGGCATTAAAGTAGGACGGAAGGAAAGGAAAGTAGGAAGGTATGAAGGCATTAAAGTAGGACGGAAGGAAAGGAAAGTAGGAAGGTATGAAGGTATTAAAGTAGGACGGAAGGAAAGGAAAGTAGGAAGGTATGAAGGCATTAAAGTAGGACGGAAGGAAAGGAAAGTAGGAAGGTATGAAGGCATTAAAGTAGGACGGAAGGAAAGGAAAGTAGGAAGGTATGAAGGCATTAAAGTAGGACGGAAGGAAAGGAAAGTAGGAAGGTATGAAGGTATTAAAGTAGGACGGAAGGAAAGGGAAGTAGGAAGGAAGGAAATGAAAGTAGGAAGGAATGAAGGCATTCAAGTAGGAAGGAAGGAAAGGAAAGTAGGAAGGAATGAAGGTATTAAAGTAGGACGGAAGGAAAGGAAAGTAGGAAGGTATGAAGGCATTAAAGTAGGACGGAAGGAAAGGAAAGTAGGAAGGTATGAAGGTATTAAAGTAGGACGGAAGGAAAGGGAAGTAGGAAGGAATGGAGGCATTAAAGTAGGACGGAAGGAAAGGAAAGTAGGAAGGTATGAAGGCATTAAAGTAGGACGGAAGGAAAGGAAAGTAGGAAGGTATGAAGGTATTAAAGTAGGACGGAAGGAAAGGAAAGTAGGAAGGAAGGAAAAGAAAGTAGGAAGGAAGGAAGGCATTGAAGTAGGACGGAAGGAAAGGAAGTAGGAAGGAATGAAGGCATTGAATTAGGACGGAAGGAAAGGGAAGTAGAAAGGAATGACGGCATTGAAGTAGGACGGAAGGAAAGGGAAGTAGGAAGGAAGGAAATGAAAGTAGGAAGAAAGGAAGGTATGAAATTAGGATGGAAGGAAAGGAAAGTAGGAAGGAATGAAGACATTGAAGTAGGACGGAAGGAAAGGAAAGTAGAAAGGAATGACGGCATTGAAGTAGGACGGAAGGAAAGGGAAGTAGGAAGGAAGGAAATGAAAGTAGGAAGGAATGAAGGCATTCAAGTAGGAAGGAAGGAAAGGAAAGTAGGAAGGAATGAAGGTATTAAAGTAGGACGGAAGGAAAGGAAAGTAGGAAGGTATGAAGGCATTAAAGTAGGACGGAAGGAAAGGAAAGTAGGAAGGTATGAAGGTATTAAAGTAGGACGGAAGGAAAGGAAAGTAGGAAGGAAGGAAAAGAAAGTAGGAAGGAAGGAAGGCATTGAAGTAGGACGGAAGGAAAGGAAGTAGGAAGGAATGAAGGCATTGAATTAGGACGGAAGGAAAGGGAAGTAGGAAGGAATGAAGGTATTGAAGTAGGACGGAAGGAAAGGGAAGTAGGAAGGAATGAAGGCATTCAAGTAGGAAGGAAGGAAAGGAAAGTAGGAAGGAATGAAGGTATTAAAGTAGGACGGAAGGAAAGGAAAGTAGGAAGGTATGAAGGCATTGAAGTAGGACGGAAGGAAAGGAAAGTAGAAAGGAATGACGGCATTGAAGTAGGACGGAAGGAAAGGGAAGTAGGAAGGAATGAAGGCATTCAAGTAGGAAGGAAGGAAAGGAAAGTAGGAAGGAATGAAGGTATTAAAGTAGGACGGAAGGAAAGGAAAGTAGGAAGGTATGAAGGCATTAAAGTAGGACGGAAGGAAAGGAAAGTAGGAAGGTATGAAGGTATTAAAGTAGGACGGAAGGAAAGGAAAGTAGGAAGGAAGGAAAAGAAAGTAGGAAGGAAGGAAGGCATTGAAGTAGGACGGAAGGAAAGGAAGTAGGAAGGAATGAAGGCATTGAATTAGGACGGAAGGAAAGGGAAGTAGGAAGGAATGAAGGTATTGAAGTAGGACGGAAGGAAAGGGAAGTAGGAAGGAATGAAGGCATTCAAGTAGGAAGGAAGGAAAGGAAAGTAGGAAGGAATGAAGGTATTAAAGTAGGACGGAAGGAAAGGAAAGTAGGAAGGTATGAAGGCATTGAAGTAGGACGGAAGGAAAGGAAGTAGGAAGGAATGAAGGCATTGAAGTAGGATGGAAGGAAAGGGAAGTAGGAAGGAAGGAAGGCATTGAAGTTGGATGGAAGGAAAGGGAAGTAGGAAGGAATGAAGGCATTCAAGTAGGAATGAAGGAAAGGAAAGTAGGAAGGAAGGAAATGAAAGTAGGAAGGAAGGAAGGCATTGAAGTAGGACGGAAGGAAAGGAAGTAGGAAGGAATGAAGGCATTGAAGTAGGACGGAAGGAAAGGGAAGTAGGAAGGAATGAAGGCATTGAAGTAGGATGGAAGGAAAGGGAAGTAGGAAGGAATGAAGGTATTAAAGTAGGACGGAAGGAAAGGAAAGTAGGAAGGAAGGAAAAGAAAGTAGGAAGGAAGGAAGGCATTGAAGTAGGACGGAAGGAAAGGAAGTAGGAAGGAATGAAGGCATTGAATTAGGACGGAAGGAAAGGGAAGTAGGAAGGAATGAAGGTATTGAAGTAGGACGGAAGGAAAGGGAAGTAGGAAGGAATGAAGGCATTCAAGTAGGAAGGAAGGAAAGGAAAGTAGGAAGGAATGAAGGTATTAAAGTAGGACGGAAGGAAAGGAAAGTAGGAAGGTATGAAGGCATTGAAGTAGGACGGAAGGAAAGGAAGTAGGAAGGAATGAAGGCATTGAAGTAGGATGGAAGGAAAGGGAAGTAGGAAGGAAGGAAGGCATTGAAGTAGGATGGAAGGAAAGGGAAGTAGGAAGGAATGAAGGCATTCAAGTAGGAAGGAAGGAAAGGAAAGTAGGAAGGAAGGAAATGAAAGTAGGAAGGAAGGAAGGCATTGAAGTAGGACGGAAGGAAAGGAAGTAGGAAGGAATGAAGGCATTGAAGTAGGACGGAAGGAAAGGGAGTAGGAAGGAATGGAGGCATTGGAGTAGGATGGAAGGAAAGGGAAGTAGGAAGGAATGAAGGCATTCAAGTAGGAAGGAAGGAAAGGAAAGTAGGAAGGAAGGAAATGAAAGTAGGAAGGAAGGAAGGCATTGAAGTAGGACGGAAGGAAAGGAAGTAGGAAGGAATGAAGGCATTGAAGTAGGACGGAAGGAAAGGAAAGTAGGAAGGAATGAAGGCATTCAATTAGGACGGAAGGAAAGGAAAGTAGGAAGGAAGGAAATGAAAGTAGGAAGGAATGAAGGCATTGAAGTAGGACGGAAGGAAAGGAAGTAGGAAGGAATGAAGGCATTGAAGTAGGACGGAAGGAAAGGGAAGTAGGAAGGAATGAAGGCATTCAAGTAGGAAGGAAGGAAAGGAAAGTAGGAAGGAATGAAGGTATTAAAGTAGGACGGAAGGAAAGGAAAGTAGGAAGGTATGAAGGCATTAAAGTAGGACGGAAGGAAAGGAAAGTAGGAAGGTATGAAGGCATTAAAGTAGGACGGAAGGAAAGGAAAGTAGGAAGGAATGAAGGCATTACAGTAGGAAGGAAGGAAAGGAAAGTAGGAAGGAATGAAGGCATTAAAGTAGGACGAAAGGAAAGGGAAGTAGGAAGGAATGAAAGTAGGAAGGAAGGAAATGAAAGTAGGAAGGAAGGAAGGAATGAAAGTACGATGGAAGGAAAGGAAAGTAGGAAGGACAGAAGGCATTCAAGTAGGACGGAAGGAAAGGGAAGTAGGAAGGAAGGAAAGAATGAAAGTAGGATGGAAGGAAATAAAAGTAGGAAGGAATGAAGGCATTAAAGTAGGACGGAAGGAAAGGAAAGTAGGAAGGAATGAAGGCATTCAATTAGGACGGAAGGAAAGGAAAGTAGGAAGGAGGAAATGAAAGTAGGAAGGAAGGAAGGCATTGAAGTAGGACGGAAGGAAAGGAAAGTAGGAAGGTATGAAGGCATTAAAGTAGGACGGAAGGAAAGGAAAGTAGGAAGGAATGAAGGCATTAAAGTAGGAAGGAAGAGAAAGGAAAGTAGGAAGGAATGAAGGCATTAAAGTAGGACGAAAGGAAAGGAAGTAGGAAGGAAGGAAATGAAAGTAGGAAGGAAGGAAGGCATTGAAGTAGGACGGAAGGAAAAGAAAGTAGGAAGGAATGAAGGTATTAAAGTAGGACGGAAGGAAAGGAAAGTAGGATAGAATGAAGGCATTGAAGTAGGATGGAAGGAAAGGGAAGTAGGAAGGAATGAAGGCATTCAAGTAGGAAGGAAGGAAAGGAAAGTAGGAAGGAATGAAGGCATTCAAGTAGGAAGGAAGGAAAGGAAAGTAGGAAGGAATGAAGGTATTAAAGTAGGACGGAAGGAAAGGAAAGTAGGAAGGTATGAAGGCATTCAAGTAGGAAGGAAGGAAAGGAAAGTAGGAAGGAATGAAGGCATTCAAGTAGGAAGGAAGGAAAGGAAAGTAGGAAGGAATGAAGGCATTCAAGTAGGACGGAAGGAAAGGAAAGTAGGAAGGTATGAAGGCATTAAAGTAGGACGGAAGGAAAGGAAAGTAGGAAGGAATGAAGGTATTAAAGTAGGACGGAAGGAAAGGAAAGTAGGAAGGTATGAAGGCATTAAAGTAGGAAGGAAGGAAAGGAAAGTAGGAAGGTATGAAGGCATTCAAGTAGGAAGGAAGGAAAGGAAAGTAGGAAGGAATGAAGGTATTAAAGTAGGACGGAAGGAAAGGAAAGTAGGAAGGTATGAAGGCATTAAAGTAGGACGGAAGGAAAGGAAAGTAGGAAGGAATGAAGGTATTGAAGTAGGACGGAAGGAAAGGGAAGTAGGAAGGAATGAAGGCATTCAAGTAGGAAGGAAGGAAAGGAAAGTAGGAAGGAATGAAGGTATTAAAGTAGGACGGAAGGAAAGGAAAGTAGGAAGGTATGAAGGCATTAAAGTAGGACGGAAGGAAAGGAAAGTAGGAAGGAATGAAGGCATTAAAGTAGGAAGGAAGGAAAGGAAAGTAGGAAGGAATGAAGGTATTTAATTAGGACGGAAGGAAAGGAAAGTAGGAAGGAAGGAAATGAAAGTAGGAAGGAAGGCATTGAAGTAGGACGGAAGGAAAGGAAGTAGGAAGGAAGGAAAGGAAAGTAGGAAGGAAGGAAATGAAAGTAGGAAGGAAGGAAGGCATTGAAGTAGGACGGAAGGAAAGGAAGTAGGAAGGAATGAAGGCATTCAAGTAGGAAGGAAGGAAAGGAAAGTAGGAAGTAATGAAGGTATTAAAGTAGGACGGAAGGAAAGGAAAGTAGGAAGAAAGGAAAGGAAAGTAGGAAGGAAGGGAATGAAAGTAGGAAGGAAGGAAGGCATTGAAGTAGGACGGAAGGAAAGGAAGTAGGAAGGAATGAAGGCATTCAAGTAGGAAGGAAGGAAAGGAAAGTAGGAAGGAATGAAGGTATTAAAGTAGGACGGAAGGAAAGGAAAGTAGGAAGGTATGAAGGCATTAAAGTAGGACGGAAGGAAAGGAAAGTAGGAAGGTATGAAGGCATTAAAGTAGGACGGAAGGAAAGGGAAGTAGGAAGGAAGGAAATGAAAGTAGGAAGGAAGGAAGGCATTGAAGTAGGACGGAAGGAAAGGAAGTAGGAAGGAATGAAGGCATTGAAGTAGGACGGAAGGAAAGGGAAGTAGGAAGGAATGAAGGCATTCAAGTAGGAAGGAAGGAAAGGAAAGTAGGAAGGAATGAAGGTATTAAAGTAAGACGGAAGGAAAGGAAAGTAGGAAGGTATGAAGGCATTAAAGTAGGACGGAAGGAAAGGAAAGTAGGAAGGTATGAAGGCATTAAAGTAGGACGGAAGGAAAGGAAAGTAGGAAGGAATGAAGGCATTAAAGTAGGAAGGAAGGAAAGGAAAGTAGGAAGGAATGAAGGCATTAAAGTAGGACGAAAGGAAAGGAAGTAGGAAGGAAGGAAAGGAAAGTAGGAAGGAAGGAAATGAAAGTAGGAAGGAAGGAAGGCATTGAAGTAGGACGGAAGGAAAGGAAGTAGGAAGGAATGAAGGTATTAAAGTAGGACGGAAGGAAAGGGAAGTAGGAAGGAATGAAGGCATTGAAGTAGGACGGAAGGAAAGGGAAGTATGAAGGTATGAAGGCATTCAAGTAGGAAGGAAGGAAAGGAAAGTAGGAAGGAATGAAGGTATTAAAGTAGGACGGAAGGAAAGGAAAGTAGGAAGGTATGAAGGCATTAAAGTAGGACGGAAGGAAAGGAAAGTAGGAAGGTATGAAGGCATTAAAGTAGGACGGAAGGAAAGGAAAGTAGGAAGGAATGAAGGCATTAAAGTAGGAAGGAAGGAAAGGAAAGTAGGAAGGAATGAAGGCATTAAAGTAGGACGAAAGGAAAGGAAGTAGGAAGGAAGGAAAGGAAGTAGGAAGGAATGAAAGTAGGAAGGAAGGAAATGAAAGTAGGAAGGAAGGAAGGAATGAAAGTACGATGAAAGGAAAGTAGGAAGGACAGAAGGCATTCAAGTAGGACGGAAGGAAAGGGAAGTAGGAAGGAAGGAAAGAATGAAAGTAGGATGGAAGGAAATAAAAGTAGGAAGGAATGAAGGTATTGAAGTAGGACGGAAGGAAAGGGAAGTAGGAAGGAATGAAGGCATTCAAGTAGGAAGGAAGGAAAGGAAAGTAGGAAGGAATGAAGGTATTAAAGTAGGACGGAAGGAAAGGAAAGTAGGAAGGTATGAAGGCATTGAAGTAGGACGGAAGGAAAGGAAGTAGGAAGGAATGAAGGCATTGAAGTAGGATGGAAGGAAAGGGAAGTAGGAAGGAAGGAAGGCATTGAAGTAGGATGGAAGGAAAGGGAAGTAGGAAGGAATGAAGGCATTCAAGTAGGAAGGAAGGAAAGGAAAGTAGGAAGGAAGGAAATGAAAGTAGGAAGGAAGGAAGGCATTGAAGTAGGACGGAAGGAAAGGAAGTAGGAAGGAATGAAGGCATTGAAGTAGGATGGAAGGAAAGGAAAGTAGGAAGGAATGAAGGCATTCAAGTAGGAAGGAAGGAAAGGAAAGTAGGAAGGAAGGAAATGAAAGTAGGAAGGAATGAAGGCATTGAAGTAGGACGGAAGGAAAGGGAAGTAGGAAGGAATGAAGGCATTGAAGTAGGACGGAAGGAAAGGAAAGTAGGAAGGAATGAAGGCATTCAATTAGGACGGAAGGAAAGGAAAGTAGGAAGGAAGGAAATGAAAGTAGGAAGGAATGAAGGCATTGAAGTAGGACGGAAGGAAAGGAAGTAGGAAGGAATGAAGGCATTGAAGTAGGACGGAAGGAAAGGTAAGTAGGAAGGAATGAAGGCATTCAATTAGGACGGAAGGAAAGGAAAGTAGGAAGGAAGGAAATGAAAGTAGGAAGGAATGAAGGCATTGAAGTAGGAGGGAAGGAAAGGAAGTAGGAAGGAATGAAGGCATTGAAGTAGGACGGAAGGAAAGGGAAGTAGGAAGGAATGAAGGCATTCAAGTAGGAAGGAAGGAAAGGAAAGTAGGAAGGAATGAAGGTATTAAAGTAGGACGGAAGGAAAGGGAAGTAGGAAGGAACGAAGGCATTCAAGTAGGAAGGAAGGAAAGGAAAGTAGGAAGGAATGAAGGTATTAAAGTAGGACGGAAGGAAAGGAAAGTAGGAAGGTATGAAGGCATTAAAGTAGGACGGAAGGAAAGGAAAGTAGGAAGGTATGAAGGCATTAAAGTAGGACGGAAGGAAAGGAAAGTAGGAAGGAATGAAGGCATTACAGTAGGAAGGAAGGAAAGGAAAGTAGGAAGGAATGAAGGCATTAAAGTAGGACGAAAGGAAAGGGAAGTAGGAAGGAATGAAAGTAGGAAGGAAGGAAATGAAAGTAGGAAGGAAGGAAGGAATGAAAGTACGATGGAAGGAAAGGAAAGTAGGAAGGACAGAAGGCATTCAAGTAGGACGGAAGGAAAGGGAAGTAGGAAGGAAGGAAAGAATGAAAGTAGGATGGAAGGAAATAAAAGTAGGAAAGAATGAAGGCATTAAAGTAGGACGGAAGGAAAGGAAAGTAGGAAGGAATGAAGGCATTCAATTAGGACGGAAGGAAAGGAAAGTAGGAAGGAGGAAATGAAAGTAGGAAGGAAGGAAGGCATTGAAGTAGGACGGAAGGAAAGGAAAGTAGGAAGGTATGAAGGCATTAAAGTAGGACGGAAGGAAAGGAAAGTAGGAAGGAATGAAGGCATTAAAGTAGGAAGGAAGGAAAGGAAAGTAGGAAGGAATGAAGGCATTAAAGTAGGACGAAAGGAAAGGAAGTAGGAAGGAAGGAAATGAAAGTAGGAAGGAAGGAAGGCATTGAAGTAGGACGGAAGGAAAAGAAAGTAGGAAGGAATGAAGGTATTAAAGTAGGACGGAAGGAAAGGAAAGTAGGAAGGAATGAAGGTATTAAAGTAGGACGGAAGGAAAGGAAAGTAGGAAGGTATGAAGGCATTAAAGTAGGACGGAAGGAAAGGAAAGTAGGAAGGAATGAAGGCATTAAAGTAGGACGAAAGGAAAGGGAAGTAGGAAGGAATGAAGGCATTCAAGTAGGAAGGAAGGAAAGGAAAGTAGGAAGGAATGAAGGTATTAAAGTAGGACGGAAGGAAAGGAAAGTAGGAAGGTATGAAGGCATTAAAGTAGGACGGAAGGAAAGGAAAGTAGGAAGGTATGAAGGCATTCAAGTAGGAAGGAAGGAAAGGAAAGTAGGAAGGAATGAAGGTATTCAAGTAGGACGGAAGGAAAGGGAAGTAGGAAGGAATGAAGGCATTCAAGTAGGAAGGAAGGAAAGGAAAGTAGGAAGGAATGAAGGCATTCAAGTAGGAAGGAAGGAAAGGAAAGTAGGAAGGAATGAAGGTATTAAAGTAGGACGGAAGGAAAGGAAAGTAGGAAGGTATGAAGGCATTAAAGTAGGACGGAAGGAAAGGAAAGTAGGAAGGAATGAAGGCATTAAAGTAGGACGAAAGGAAAGGGAAGTAGGAAGGAATGAAGGCATTCAAGTAGGAAGGAAGGAAAGGAAAGTAGGAAGGAATGAAGGTATTAAAGTAGGACGGAAGGAAAGGAAAGTAGGAAGGTATGAAGGCATTAAAGTAGGACGGAAGGAAAGGAAAGTAGGAAGGTATGAAGGCATTCAAGTAGGAAGGAAGGAAAGGAAAGTAGGAAGGAATGAAGGTATTCAAGTAGGACGGAAGGAAAGGGAAGTAGGAAGGAATGAAGGCATTCAAGTAGGAAGGAAGGAAAGGAAAGTAGGAAGGAATGAAGGTATTAAAGTAGGACGGAAGGAAAGGAAAGTAGGAAGGTATGAAGGCATTAAAGTAGGACGGAAGGAAAGGAAAGTAGGAAGGTATGAAGGCATTAAAGTAGGACGGAAGGAAAAGAAAGTAGGAAGGAATGAAGGTATTGAAGTAGGACGGAAGGAAAGGAAGTAGGAAGAAATGAAGGCATTCAAGTAGGACGGAAGGAAAGGGAAGTAGGAAGGAATGAAGGCATTCAAGTAGGAAGGAAGGAAAGGAAAGTAGGAAGGAATGAAGGTATTAAAGTAGGACGGAAGGAAAGGAAAGTAGGAAGGTATGAAGGCATTAAAGTAGGACGGAAGGAAAGGAAAGTAGGAAGGTATGAAGGCATTAAAGTAGGACGGAAGGAAAGGGAAGTAGGAAGGTATGAAGGCATTAAAGTAGGACGGAAGGAAATGAAAGTAGGAAGGAAGGAAGGCATTGAAGTAGGACGGAAGGAAAGGAAGTAGGAAGGAATGAAGGCATTGAAGTAGGACGGAAGGAAAGGGAAGTAGGAAGGAATGAAGGCATTCAAGTAGGAAGGAAGGAAAGGAAAGTAGGAAGGAATGAAGGTATTAAAGTATGACGTAAGGAAAGGAAAGTAGGAAGGTATGAAGGCATTAAAGTAGGACGGAAGGAAAGGAAAGTAGGAAGGTATGAAGGCATTAAAGTAGGACGGAAGGAAAGGAAAGTAGGAAGGAATGAAGGCATTAAAGTAGGAAGGAAGGAAAGGAAAGTAGGAAGGAATGAAGGCATTAAAGTAGGACGAAAGGAAAGGAAGTAGGAAGGAAGGAAAGGAAAGTAGGAAGGAAGGAAATGAAAGTAGGAAGGAAGGAAGGCATTGAAGTAGGACGGAAGGAAAGGAAGTAGGAAGGAATGAAGGCATTCAAGTAGGACGGAAGGAAAGGAAGTAGGAAGGAATGAAGGCATTCAAGTAGGAAGGAAGGAAAGGAAAGTAGGAAGGAATGAAGGTATTAAAGTAGGACGGAAGGAAAGGAAAGTAGGAAGGTATGAAGGCATTAAAGTAGGACGGAAGGAAAGGAAAGTAGGAAGGTATGAGGGCATTAAAGTAGGACGGAAGGAAAGGAAAGTAGGAAGGTATGAAGGCATTAAAGTAGGACGGAAGGAAAGGAAAGTAGGAAGGTATGAGGGCATTAAAGTAGGACGGAAGGAAAGGAAAGTAGGAAGGTATGAAGGCATTAAAGTAGGACGGAAGGAAAGGAAAGTAGGAAGGAATGAAGGCATTCAAGTAGGACGGAAGGAAAGGGAAGTAGGAAGGTATGAAGGCATTAAAGTAGGACGGAAGGAAAGGAAAGTAGGAAGGAATGAAGGCATTAAAGTAGGAAGGAAGGAAAGGAAAGTAGGAAGGAATGAAGGCATTAAAGTAGGACGAAAGGAAAGGAAGTAGGAAGGAAGGAAAGGAAAGTAGGAAGGAAGGAAATGAAAGTAGGAAGGAAGGAAGGCATTGAAGTAGGACGGAAGGAAAGGAAGTAGGAAGGAATGAAGGCATTCAAGTAGGACGGAAGGAAAGGAAGTAGGAAGGAATGAAGGCATTCAAGTAGGAAGGAAGGAAAGGAAAGTAGGAAGGAATGAAGGTATTAAAGTAGGACGGAAGGAAAGGGAAGTAGGAAGGAATGAAGGCATTCAAGTAGGAAGGAAGGAAAGGAAAGTAGGAAGGAATGAAGGTATTAAAGTAGGACGGAAGGAAAGGAAAGTAGGAAGGTATGAAGGCATTAAAGTAGGACGGAAGGAAAGGGAAGTAGGAAGGAATGGAGGCATTGAAGTAGGACGGAAGGAAAGGAAGTAGGAAGGAATGAAGGCATTCAAGTAGGAAGGAAGGAAAGGAAAGTAGGAAGGAATGAAGGTATTAAAGTAGGACGGAAGGAAAGGAAGTAGGAAGGAATGAAGGCATTCAAGTAGGAAGGAAGGAAAGGAAAGTAGAAAGGAATGACGGCATTGAAGTAGGACGGAAGGAAAGGAAGTAGGAAGGAATGACGGCATTCAAGTAGGAAGGAAGGAAAGGAAAGTAGGAAGGAATGAAGGTATTAAAGTAGGACGGAAGGAAAGGAAAGTAGGAAGGTATGAAGGCATTAAAGTAGGACGGAAGGAAAGGAAAGTAGGAAGGTATGAGGGCATTAAAGTAGGACGGAAGGAAAGGAAAGTAGGAAGGTATGAAGGCATTAAAGTAGGACGGAAGGAAAGGAAAGTGGGAAGGAATGAAGGCATTAAAGTAGGACGAAAGGAAAGGGAAGTAGGAAGGAATGAAGGCATTCAAGTAGGAAGGAAGGAAAGGAAAGTAGGAAGGTATGAGGGCATTAAAGTAGGACGGAAGGAAAGGAAAGTAGGAAGGTATGAAGGCATTAAAGTAGGAAGGAAGGAAAGGAAAGTAGGAAGGAATGAAGGCATTAAAGTAGGACGAAAGGAAAGGAAGTAGGAAGGAAGGAAAGGAAAGTAGGAAGGAAGGAAATGAAAGTAGGAAGGAAGGAAGGCATTGAAGTAGGACGGAAGGAAAGGAAGTAGGAAGGAATGAAGGCATTCAAGTAGGACGGAAGGAAAGGAAGTAGGAAGGAATGAAGGCATTCAAGTAGGAAGGAAGGAAAGGAAAGTAGGAAGGAATGAAGGTATTAAAGTAGGACGGAAGGAAAGGAAAGTAGGAAGGTATGAAGGCATTAAAGTAGGACGGAAGGAAAGGAAAGTAGAAAGGAATGACGGCATTGAAGTAGGACGGAAGGAAAGGAAGTAGGAAGGAAAGGAAGTAGGAAGGAATGAAGGCATTCAAGTAGGAAGGAAGGAAAGGAAAGTAGGAAGGAATGAAGGTATTAAAGTAGGACGGAAGGAAAGGAAAGTAGGAAGGTATGAAGGCATTAAAGTAGGACGGAAGGAAAGGAAAGTAGGAAGGTATGAGGGCATTAAAGTAGGACGAAAGGAAAGGGAAGTAGGAAGGAAGGAAAAGAAAGTAGGAAGGAATGAAGGCATTAAAGTAGGACGGAAGGAAAGGAAAGTAGGAAGGTATGAGGGCATTAAAGTAGGACGGAAGGAAAGGAAAGTAGGAAGGTATGAAGGCATTAAAGTAGGAAGGAAGGAAAGGAAAGTAGGAAGGAATGAAGGCATTAAAGTAGGACGAAAGGAAAGGAAGTAGGAAGGAAGGAAAGGAAAGTAGGAAGGAAGGAAATGAAAGTAGGAAGGAAGGAAGGCATTGAAGTAGGACGGAAGGAAAGGAAGTAGGAAGGAATGAAGGCATTCAAGTAGGACGGAAGGAAAGGAAGTAGGAAGGAATGAAGGCATTCAAGTAGGAAGGAAGGAAAGGAAAGTAGGAAGGAATGAAGGTATTAAAGTAGGACGGAAGGAAAGGAAAGTAGGAAGGTATGAAGGCATTAAAGTAGGACGGAAGGAAAGGAAAGTAGGAAGGTATGAAGGCATTAAAGTAGGACGGAAGGAAAGGAAAGTAGGAAGGTATGAGGGCATTAAAGTAGGACGGAAGGAAAGGAAAGTAGGAAGGTATGAAGGCATTAAAGTAGGAAGGAAGGAAAGGAAAGTAGGAAGGAATGAAGGCATTAAAGTAGGACGAAAGGAAAGGAAGTAGGAAGGAAGGAAAGGAAAGTAGGAAGGAAGGAAATGAAAGTAGGAAGGAAGGAAGGCATTGAAGTAGGACGGAAGGAAAGGAAGTAGGAAGGAATGAAGGCATTCAAGTAGGACGGAAGGAAAGGAAGTAGGAAGGAATGAAGGCATTCAAGTAGGAAGGAAGGAAAGGAAAGTAGGAAGGAATGAAGGTATTAAAGTAGGACGGAAGGAAAGGAAAGTAGGAAGGTATGAAGGCATTAAAGTAGGACGGAAGGAAAGGAAAGTAGGAAGGTATGAAGGCATTAAAGTAGGACGGAAGGAAAGGAAAGTAGGAAGGTATGAGGGCATTAAAGTAGGACGGAAGGAAAGGGAAGTAGGAAGGAAGGAAATGAAAGTAGGAAGGAAGGAAGGCATTGACGTAGGACGGAAGGAAAGGAAGTAGGAAGGAATGAAGGCATTGAAGTAGGACGGAAGGAAAGGGAAGTAGGAAGGAATGAAGGCATTCAAGTAGGAAGGAAGGAAAGGAAAGTAGGAAGGAATGAAGGTATTAAAGTAGGACGGAAGGAAAGGAAAGTAGGAAGGTATGAAGGCATTAAAGTAGGACGGAAGGAAAGGAAAGTAGGAAGGTATGAAGGCATTAAAGTAGGAAGGAAGGAAAGGAAAGTAGGAAGGAAGGAAATGAAAGTAGGAAGGAAGGAAGGCATTGAAGTAGGACGGAAGGAAAGGAAGTAGGAAGGAATGAAGGCATTCAAGTAGGAAGGAAGGAAAGGAAAGTAGGAAGGAATGAAGGTATTAAAGTAGGACGGAAGGAAAGGAAAGTAGGAAGGAAGGAAAGGAAAGTAGGAAGGAAGGGAATGAAAGTAGGAAGGAAGGAAGGCATTGAAGTAGGACGGAAGGAAAGGAAGTAGGAAGGAATGAAGGCATTCAAGTAAGAAGGAAGGAAAGGAAAGTAGGAAGGAATGAAGGCATTAAAGTAGGACGGAAGGAAAGGGGAGTAGGAAGGAATGAAGGCATTCAAGTAGGACGGAAGGAAAGGAAAGTAGGAAGGAATGAAGGTATTAAAGTAGGACGGAAGGAAAGGAAAGTAGGAAGGTATGAAGGCATTAAAGTAGGACGGAAGGAAAGGAAAGTAGGAAGGAATGAAGGCATTCAAGTAGGAAGGAAGGAAAGGAAAGTAGGAAGGAATGAAGGCATTAAAGTAGGACGGAAGGAAAGGGGAGTAGGAAGGAATGAAGGCATTAAAGTAGGACGGAAGGAAAGGGGAGTAGGAAGGAATGAAGGCATTAAAGTAGGACGGAAGGAAAGGAAAGTAGGAAGGAATGAAGGTATTAAAGTAGGACGGAAGGAAAGGAAAGTAGGAAGGTATGAAGGCATTAAAGTAGGACGGAAGGAAAGGAAAGTAGGAAGGTATGAAGGCATTAAAGTAGGACGGAAGGAAAGGGAAGTAGGAAGGAAGGAAATGAAAGTAGGAAGGAAGGAAGGCATTGAAGTAGGACGGAAGGAAAGGAAGTAGGAAGGAATGAAGGCATTGAAGTAGGACGGAAGGAAAGGGAAGTAGGAAGGAATGAAGGCATTCAAGTAGGAAGGAAGGAAAGGAAAGTAGGAAGGAATGAAGGTATTAAAGTAGGACGGAAGGAAAGGAAAGTAGGAAGGTATGAAGGCATTAAAGTAGGACGGAAGGAAAGGAAAGTAGGAAGGTATGAAGGCATTAAAGTAGGACGGAAGGAAAGGAAAGTAGGAAGGAATGAAGGCATTAAAGTAGGAAGGAAGGAAAGGAAAGTAGGAAGGAATGAAGGCATTAAAGTAGGACGAAAGGAAAGGAAGTAGGAAGGAATGAAGGCATTCAAGTAGGACGGAAGGAAAGGGAAGTAGGAAGGAATGAAGGCATTCAAGTAGGAAGGAAGGAAAGGAAAGTAGGAAGGAATGAAGGTATTAAAGTAGGACGGAAGGAAAGGAAAGTAGGAAGGTATGAAGGCATTAAAGTAGGAAGGAAGGAAAGGAAAGTAGGAAGGAATGAAGGCATTAAAGTAGGACGAAAGGAAAGGAAGTAGGAAGGAATGAAGGCATTCAAGTAGGACGGAAGGAAAGGGAAGTAGGAAGGAATGAAGGCATTAAAGTAGGACGGAAGGAAAGGGAAGTAGGAAGGAATGAAGGCATTAAAGTAGGAAGGAAGGAAAGGAAAGTAGGAAGGAATGAAGGCATTAAAGTAGGACGGAAGGAAATGAAAGTAGGAAGGAAGGAAGGCATTGAAGTAGGACGGAAGGAAAGGGAAGTAGGAAGGAATGAAGGCATTCAATTAGGACGGAAGGAAAGGAAAGTAGGAAGGAAGGAAATGAAAGTAGGAAGGAATGAAGGCATTGAAGTAGGACGGAAGGAAAGGAAGTAGGAAGGAATGAAGGCATTGAAGTAGGACGGAAGGAAAGGGAAGTAGGAAGGAATGAAGGCATTCAAGTAGGAAGGAAGGAAAGGAAAGTAGGAAGGAATGAAGGTATTAAAGTAGGACGGAAGGAAAGGGAAGTAGGAAGGAATGAAGGCATTCAAGTAGGAAGGAAGGAAAGGAAAGTAGGAAGGAATGAAGGTATTAAAGTAGGACGGAAGGAAAGGGAAGTAGGAAGGAATGAAGGCATTCAATTAGGACGGAAGGAAAGGAAAGTAGGAAGGAAGGAAATGAAAGTAGGAAGGAATGAAGGCATTGAAGTAGGACGGAAGGAAAGGAAGTAGGAAGGAATGAAGGCATTGAAGTAGGACGGAAGGAAAGGGAAGTAGGAAGGAATGAAGGCATTCAAGTAGGAAGGAAGGAAAGGAAAGTAGGAAGGAATGAAGGTATTAAAGTAGGACGGAAGGAAAGGGAAGTAGGAAGGAATGAAGGCATTCAAGTAGGAAGGAAGGAAAGGAAAGTAGGAAGGAATGAAGGTATTAAAGTAGGACGGAAGGAAGGCATTGAAGTAGGACGGAAGGAAAGGGAAGTAGGAAGGAATGAAGGCATTCAATTAGGACGGAAGGAAAGGAAAGTAGGAAGGAAGGAAATGAAAGTAGGAAGGAATGAAGGCATTGAAGTAGGACGGAAGGAAAGGAAGTAGGAAGGAATGAAGGCATTGAAGTAGGACGGAAGGAAAGGGAAGTAGGAAGGAATGAAGGCATTCAAGTAGGAAGGAAGGAAAGGAAAGTAGGAAGGAATGAATTAAGGTATTAAAGTAGGACGGAAGGAAAGGGAAGTAGGAAGGAATGAATGCATTCAAGTAGGAAGGAAGGAAAGGAAAGTAGGAAGGAATGAAGGTATTAAAGTAGGACGGAAGGAAAGGAAAGTAGGAAGGTATGAAGGCATTAAAGTAGGACGGAAGGAAAGGAAAGTAGGAAGGTATGAAGGCATTAAAGTAGGACGGAAGGAAAGGAAAGTAGGAAGGAATGAAGGCATTACAGTAGGAAGGAAGGAAAGGAAAGTAGGAAGGAATGAAGGCATTAAAGTAGGACGAAAGGAAAGGGAAGTAGGAAGGAATGAAAGTAGGAAGGAAGGAAATGAAAGTAGGAAGGAAGGAAGGAATGAAAGTACGATGGAAGGAAAGGAAAGTAGGAAGGACAGAAGGCATTCAAGTAGGACGGAAGGAAAGGGAAGTAGGAAGGAAGGAAAGAATGAAAGTAGGATGGAAGGAAATAAAAGTAGGAAGGAATGAAGGCATTAAAGTAGGACGGAAGGAAAGGAAAGTAGGAAGGAATGAAGGCATTCAATTAGGACGGAAGGAAAGGAAAGTAGGAAGGAGGAAATGAAAGTAGGAAGGAAGGAAAGGGAAGTAGGAAGGTATGAATGCATTGAAGTAGGACGGAAGGAAAGGAAAGTAGGAAGGAATGAAGGCATTAAAGTAGGAAGGAAAGAAAGGAAAGTAGGAAGGAATGAAGGCATTAAAGTAGGACGAAAGGAAAGGAAGTAGGAAGGAAGGAAATGAAAGTAGGAAGGAAGGAAGGCATTGAAGTAGGACGGAAGGAAAAGAAAGTAGGAAGGAATGAAGGTATTAAAGTAGGAAGGAAGGAAAGGGAAGTAGGAAGAAAGGAAAGGAAAGTAGGAAGGAATGGAGGCATTCAAGTAGGACGGAAGGAAAGGGAAGTAGGAAGGAATGAATGCATTGAAGTAGGACGGAAGGAAAGGGAAGTAGAAAGGAATGAAGGCATTCAAGTAGGAAGGAAGGAAGGAAAGGAAAGTAGGAAGGAATGAAGGCATTCAAGTAGGAAGGAATGAAGGTATTAAACTAGGACGGAAGGAAAGGAAAGTAGGAAGGTATGAAGGCATTCAAGTAGGAAGGAATGAAGGTATTAAACTAGGACGGAAGGAAAGGAAAGTAGGAAGGAATGAAGGCATTAAAGTAGGACGGAAGGAAAGGAAAGTAGGAAGGAATGAAGGCATTAAAGTAGGACGGAAGGAAAAGAAAGTAGGAAGGAATGAAGGTATTGAAGTAGGACGGAAGGAAAGGAAGTAGGAAGGAATGAAGGCATTCAAGTAGGACGGAAGGAAAGGGAAGTAGGAAGGAATGAAGGCATTCAAGTAGGAAGGAAGGAAAGGAAAGTAGGAAGGAATGAAGGTATTAAAGTAGGACGGAAGGAAAGGAAAGTAGGAAGGTATGAAGGCATTAAAGTAGGATGGAAGGAAAGGAAAGTAGGAAGGTATGAAGGCATTAAAGTAGGACGGAAGGAAAGGGAAGTAGGAAGGTATGAAGGCATTAAAGTAGGACGGAAGGAAATGAAAGTAGGAAGGAAGGAAGGCATTGAAGTAGGACGGAAGGAAAGGAAGTAGGAAGGAATGAAGGCATTGAAGTAGGACTGAAGGAAAGGGAAGTAGGAAGGAATGAAGGCATTCAAGTAGGAAGGAAGGAAAGGAAAGTAGGAAGGAATGAAGGTATTAAAGTAGGACGGAAGGAAAGGAAAGTAGGAAGGTATGAAGGCATTAAAGTAGGACGGAAGGAAAGGAAAGTAGGAAGGTATGAAGGTATTAAAGTAGGACGAAAGGAAAGGGAAGTAGGAAGGAAGGAAAGGAAAGTAGGAAGGAATGAAGGTATTAAAGTAGGACGGAAGGAAAGGAAAGTAGGAAGGTATGAAGGCATTAAAGTAGGACGGAAGGAAAGGAAAGTAGGAAGGAATGAAGGTATTAAAGTAGGACGGAAGGAAAGGAAAGTAGGAAGGTATGAAGGCATTAAAGTAGGACGGAAGGAAAGGAAAGTAGGAAGGTATGAAGGTATTAAAGTAGGACGGAAGGAAAGGAAAGTAGGAAGGTATGAAGGCATTAAAGTAGGACGGAAGGAAAGGAAAGTAGGAAGGAATGAAGGCATTAAAGTAGGAAGGAAGGAAAGGAAAGTAGGAAGGAATGAAGACATTAAAGTAGGACGAAAGGAAAGGAAGTAGGAAGGAAGGAAAGGAAAGTAGGAAGGAAGGAAATGAAAGTAGGAAGGAAGGAAGGCATTGAAGTAGGACGGAAGGAAAGGAAGTAGGAAGGAATGAAGGCATTCAAGTAGGACGGAAGGAAAGGAAGTAGGAAGAAATGAAGGCATTCAAGTAGGAAGGAAGGAAAGGAAAGTAGGAAGGAATGAAGGTATTAAAGTAGGACGGAAGGAAAGGAAAGTAGGAAGGAATGAAGGCATTAAAGTAGGACGGAAGGAAAGGAAAGTAGGAAGGTATGAAGGCATTAAAGTAGGACGGAAGGAAAGGGAAGTAGGAAGGAAGGAAATGAAAGTAGGAAGGAAGGAAATGAAAGTAGGAAGGAAGGAAGGCATTGAAGTAGGACGGAAGGAAAGGAAGTAGGAAGGAATGAAGGCATTCAAGTAGGACGGAAGGAAAGAAAGTAGGAAGAAATGAAGGCATTCAAGTAGGAAGGAAGGAAAGGAAAGTAGGAAGGAATGAAGGTATTAAAGTAGGACGGAAGGAAAGGAAAGTAGGAAGGTATGAAGGCATTAAAGTAGGACGGAAGGAAAGGAAAGTAGGAAGGTATGAAGGCATTAAAGTAGGACGGAAGGAAAGGGAAGTAGGAAGGAAGGAAATGAAAGTAGGAAGGAAGGAAGGCATTGAAGTAGGACGGAAGGAAAGGAAGTAGGAAGGAATGAAGGCATTGAAGTAGGACGGAAGGAAAGGGAAGTAGGAAGGAATGAAGGCATTCAAGTAGGAAGGAAGGAAAGGAAAGTAGGAAGGAATGAAGGTATTAAAGTAGGACGGAAGGAAAGGAAAGTAGGAAGGTATGAAGGTATTAAAGTAGGACGGAAGGAAAGGAAAGTAGGAAGGTATGAAGGCATTAAAGTAGGACGGAAGGAAAGGAAAGTAGGAAGGAATGAAGGCATTAAAGTAGGAAGGAAGGAAAGGAAAGTAGGAAGGAATGAAGGCATTAAAGTAGGACGAAAGGAAAGGAAGTAGGAAGGAAGGAAAGGAAAGTAGGAAGGAAGGAAATGAAAGTAGGAAGGAAGGAAGGCATTGAAGTAGGACGGAAGGAAAGGAAGTAGGAAGGAATGAAGGCATTGAAGTAGGACGGAAGGAAAGGGAAGTAGGAAGGAATGAAGGCATTCAAGTAGGAAGGAAGGAAAGGAAAGTAGGAAGGAATGAAGGTATTAAAGTAGGACGGAAGGAAAGGAAAGTAGGAAGGTATGAAGGCATTAAAGTAGGACGGAAGGAAAGGAAAGTAGGAAGGTATGAAGGCATTAAAGTAGGACGGAAGGAAAGGAAAGTAGGAAGGAATGAAGGCATTAAAGTAGGAAGGAAGGAAAGGAAAGTAGGAAGGAATGAAGGCATTCAAGTAGGAAGGAAGGAAAGGAAGTAGGAAGGAAGGAAAGGAAGTAGGAAGGAATGAAAGTAGGAAGGAAGGAAATGAAAGTAGGAAGGAAGGAAGGAATGAAAGTACGATGGAAGGAAAGGAAAGTAGGAAGGAAGGAAGGTATTAAAGTAGGACGAAAGGAAAGGAAGTAGGAAGGAAGGAAAGGAAGTAGGAAGGAATGAAAGTAGGAAGGAAGGAAATGAAAGTAGGAAGGAAGGGAGGAATGAAAGTACGATGGAAGGAAAGGAAAGTAGGAAGGAAGGAAGGTATTAAAGTAGGACGGAAGGAAAGGAAAGTAGGAAGGAATGAAGGCATTAAAGTAGGAAGGAAGGAAAGGAAAGTAGGAAGGAATGAAGGCATTAAAGTAGGACGAAAGGAAAGGAAGTAGGAAGGAAGGAAAGGAAGTAGGAAGGAATGAAAGTAGGAAGGAAGGAAATGAAAGTAGGAAGGAAGGAAGGAATGAAAGTACGATGGAAGGAAAGGAAAGTAGGAAGGACAGAAGGCATTCAAGTAGGACGGAAGGAAAGGGAAGTAGGAAGGAAGGAAAGAATGAAAGTAGGATGGAAGGAAATAAAAGTAGGAAGGAATGAAGGCATTAAAGTAGGACGGAAGGAAAGGAAAGTAGGAAGGTATGAAGACATTCAAGTAGGACGGAAGGAAAGGAAAGTAAGAAGGAATGAAGGCATTGAAGTAGGACGGAAGGAAAGGAAAGTAGGAAGGAATGGAGGCATTCAAGTAGGACGGAAGGAAAGGGAAGTAGGAAGGAATGAATGCATTGAAGTAGGACGGAAGGAAAGGGAAGTAGGAAGGAATGAAGGCATTAAAGTAGGACGGAAGGAAAGGGAAGTAGGAAGGAATGGAGGCATTCAAGTAGGAAGGAAGGAAAGGAAAGTAGAAAGGAATGAAGACATTCAAGTAGGACGGAAGGAAAGGGAAGTAGGAAGGAATGGAGGCATTAAAGTAGGACGGAAGGAAAGGGAAGTAGGAAGGTATGAAGGTATTAAAGTAGGAAGGAAAGAAAGGAAAGTAGGAAGGTATGAAGGCATTAAAGTAGGACGGAAGGAAAGGAAAGTAGGAAGAAATGAAGGCATTCAAGTAGGACGGAAGGAAAGGGAAGTAGGAAGGAATGAAGGCATTAAAGTAGGACGGAAGGAAAGGGAAGTAGGAAGGAATGAAGGCATTAAAGTAGGACGGAAGGAAAGGGGAGTAGGAAGGAATGAAGGCATTGAAGTAGGACGGAAGGAAAGGGAAGTAGGAAGGAATGAAGGCATTAAAGTAGGACGGAAGGAAAGGGAAGTAGGAAGGAATGGAGGCATTAAAGTAGGACGGAAGGAAAGGGGAGTAGGAAGGAATGAAGGCATTCAAGTAGGACGGAAGGAAAGGGAAGTAGGAAGGAATGAAGGCATTAAAGTAGGACGGAAGGAAAGGGAAGTAGGAAGGAATGAAGGCATTCAAGTAGGACGGAAGGAAAGGGAAGTAGGAAGGAATGAAGGCATTCAAGTAGGACGGAAGGAAAGGGAAGTAGGAAGGAATGAAGGCATTAAAGTAGGACGGAAGGAAAGGGAAGTAGGAAGGAATGAAGGCATTAAAGTAGGACGGAAGGAAAGGGGAGTAGGAAGGAATGAAGGCATTCAAGTAGGACGGAAGGAAAGGGAAGTAGGAAGGAATGAAGGCATTAAAGTAGGACGGAAGGAAAGGGAAGTAGGAAGGAATGAATGCATTGAAGTAGGACGGAAGGAAAGGGAAGTAGGAAGGAATGAAGGCATTAAAGTAGGACGGAAGGAAAGGGAAGTAGGAAGGAATGGAGGCATTCAAGTAGGAAGGAAGGAAAGGAAAGTAGGAAGGAATGAAGGCATTAAAGTAGGACGGAAGGAAAGGGGAGTAGGAAGGAATGAAGGCATTCAAGTAGGACGGAAGGAAAGGGAAGTAGGAAGGAATGAAGGCATTAAAGTAGGACGGAAGGAAAGGAAAGTAGGAAGGAATGAAGGTATTAAAGTAGGACGGAAGGAAAGGAAAGTAGGAAGGTATGAAGGCATTAAAGTAGGATGGAAGGAAAGGAAAGTAGGAAGGTATGAAGGCATTAAAGTAGGACGGAAGGAAAGGGAAGTAGGAAGGTATGAAGGCATTAAAGTAGGACGGAAGGAAATGAAAGTAGGAAGGAAGGAAGGCATTGAAGTAGGACGGAAGGAAAGGAAGTAGGAAGGAATGAAGGCATTGAAGTAGGACTGAAGGAAAGGGAAGTAGGAAGGAATGAAGGCATTCAAGTAGGAAGGAAGGAAAGGAAAGTAGGAAGGAATGAAGGTATTAAAGTAGGACGGAAGGAAAGGAAAGTAGGAAGGTATGAAGGCATTAAAGTAGGACGGAAGGAAAGGAAAGTAGGAAGGTATGAAGGTATTAAAGTAGGACGAAAGGAAAGGGAAGTAGGAAGGAAGGAAAGGAAAGTAGGAAGGAATGAAGGTATTAAAGTAGGACGGAAGGAAAGGAAAGTAGGAAGGTATGAAGGCATTAAAGTAGGACGGAAGGAAAGGAAAGTAGGAAGGAATGAAGGTATTAAAGTAGGACGGAAGGAAAGGAAAGTAGGAAGGTATGAAGGCATTAAAGTAGGACGGAAGGAAAGGAAAGTAGGAAGGTATGAAGGTATTAAAGTAGGACGGAAGGAAAGGAAAGTAGGAAGGTATGAAGGCATTAAAGTAGGACGGAAGGAAAGGAAAGTAGGAAGGAATGAAGGCATTAAAGTAGGAAGGAAGGAAAGGAAAGTAGGAAGGAATGAAGACATTAAAGTAGGACGAAAGGAAAGGAAGTAGGAAGGAAGGAAAGGAAAGTAGGAAGGAAGGAAATGAAAGTAGGAAGGAAGGAAGGCATTGAAGTAGGACGGAAGGAAAGGAAGTAGGAAGGAATGAAGGCATTCAAGTAGGACGGAAGGAAAGGAAGTAGGAAGAAATGAAGGCATTCAAGTAGGACGGAAGGAAAGGAAGTAGGAAGAAATGAAGGCATTCAAGTAGGAAGGAAGGAAAGGAAAGTAGGAAGGAATGAAGGTATTAAAGTAGGACGGAAGGAAAGGAAAGTAGGAAGGTATGAAGGCATTAAAGTAGGACGGAAGGAAAGGAAAGTAGGAAGGTATGAAGGCATTAAAGTAGGACGGAAGGAAAGGGAAGTAGGAAGGAAGGAAATGAAAGTAGGAAGGAAGGAAATGAAAGTAGGAAGGAAGGAAGGCATTGAAGTAGGACGGAAGGAAAGGAAGTAGGAAGGAATGAAGGCATTCAAGTAGGACGGAAGGAAAGAAAGTAGGAAGAAATGAAGGCATTCAAGTAGGAAGGAAGGAAAGGAAAGTAGGAAGGAATGAAGGTATTAAAGTAGGACGGAAGGAAAGGAAAGTAGGAAGGTATGAAGGCATTAAAGTAGGACGGAAGGAAAGGAAAGTAGGAAGGTATGAAGGCATTAAAGTAGGACGGAAGGAAAGGGAAGTAGGAAGGAAGGAAATGAAAGTAGGAAGGAAGGAAGGCATTGAAGTAGGACGGAAGGAAAGGAAGTAGGAAGGAATGAAGGCATTGAAGTAGGACGGAAGGAAAGGGAAGTAGGAAGGAATGAAGGCATTCAAGTAGGAAGGAAGGAAAGGAAAGTAGGAAGGAATGAAGGTATTAAAGTAGGACGGAAGGAAAGGAAAGTAGGAAGGTATGAAGGTATTAAAGTAGGACGGAAGGAAAGGAAAGTAGGAAGGTATGAAGGCATTAAAGTAGGACGGAAGGAAAGGAAAGTAGGAAGGAATGAAGGCATTAAAGTAGGAAGGAAGGAAAGGAAAGTAGGAAGGAATGAAGGCATTAAAGTAGGACGAAAGGAAAGGAAGTAGGAAGGAAGGAAAGGAAAGTAGGAAGGAAGGAAATGAAAGTAGGAAGGAAGGAAGGCATTGAAGTAGGACGGAAGGAAAGGAAGTAGGAAGGAATGAAGGCATTGAAGTAGGACGGAAGGAAAGGGAAGTAGGAAGGAATGAAGGCATTCAAGTAGGAAGGAAGGAAAGGAAAGTAGGAAGGAATGAAGGTATTAAAGTAGGACGGAAGGAAAGGAAAGTAGGAAGGTATGAAGGCATTAAAGTAGGACGGAAGGAAAGGAAAGTAGGAAGGTATGAAGGCATTAAAGTAGGACGGAAGGAAAGGAAAGTAGGAAGGAATGAAGGCATTAAAGTAGGAAGGAAGGAAAGGAAAGTAGGAAGGAATGAAGGCATTCAAGTAGGAAGGAAGGAAAGGAAGTAGGAAGGAAGGAAAGGAAGTAGGAAGGAATGAAAGTAGGAAGGAAGGAAATGAAAGTAGGAAGGAAGGAAGGAATGAAAGTACGATGGAAGGAAAGGAAAGTAGGAAGGAAGGAAGGTATTAAAGTAGGACGAAAGGAAAGGAAGTAGGAAGGAAGGAAAGGAAGTAGGAAGGAATGAAAGTAGGAAGGAAGGAAATGAAAGTAGGAAGGAAGGGAGGAATGAAAGTACGATGGAAGGAAAGGAAAGTAGGAAGGAAGGAAGGTATTAAAGTAGGACGGAAGGAAAGGAAAGTAGGAAGGAATGAAGGCATTAAAGTAGGAAGGAAGGAAAGGAAAGTAGGAAGGAATGAAGGCATTAAAGTAGGACGAAAGGAAAGGAAGTAGGAAGGAAGGAAAGGAAGTAGGAAGGAATGAAAGTAGGAAGGAAGGAAATGAAAGTAGGAAGGAAGGAAGGAATGAAAGTACGATGGAAGGAAAGGAAAGTAGGAAGGACAGAAGGCATTCAAGTAGGACGGAAGGAAAGGGAAGTAGGAAGGAAGGAAAGAATGAAAGTAGGATGGAAGGAAATAAAAGTAGGAAGGAATGAAGGCATTAAAGTAGGACGGAAGGAAAGGAAAGTAGGAAGGTATGAAGACATTCAAGTAGGACGGAAGGAAAGGAAAGTAAGAAGGAATGAAGGCATTGAAGTAGGACGGAAGGAAAGGAAAGTAGGAAGGAATGGAGGCATTCAAGTAGGACGGAAGGAAAGGGAAGTAGGAAGGAATGAATGCATTGAAGTAGGACGGAAGGAAAGGGAAGTAGGAAGGAATGAAGGCATTAAAGTAGGACGGAAGGAAAGGGAAGTAGGAAGGAATGGAGGCATTCAAGTAGGAAGGAAGGAAAGGAAAGTAGAAAGGAATGAAGACATTCAAGTAGGACGGAAGGAAAGGGAAGTAGGAAGGAATGGAGGCATTAAAGTAGGACGGAAGGAAAGGGAAGTAGGAAGGTATGAAGGTATTAAAGTAGGAAGGAAAGAAAGGAAAGTAGGAAGGTATGAAGGCATTAAAGTAGGACGGAAGGAAAGGAAAGTAGGAAGAAATGAAGGCATTCAAGTAGGACGGAAGGAAAGGGAAGTAGGAAGGAATGAAGGCATTAAAGTAGGACGGAAGGAAAGGGAAGTAGGAAGGAATGAAGGCATTAAAGTAGGACGGAAGGAAAGGGGAGTAGGAAGGAATGAAGGCATTGAAGTAGGACGGAAGGAAAGGGAAGTAGGAAGGAATGAAGGCATTAAAGTAGGACGGAAGGAAAGGGAAGTAGGAAGGAATGGAGGCATTAAAGTAGGACGGAAGGAAAGGGGAGTAGGAAGGAATGAAGGCATTCAAGTAGGACGGAAGGAAAGGGAAGTAGGAAGGAATGAAGGCATTAAAGTAGGACGGAAGGAAAGGGAAGTAGGAAGGAATGAAGGCATTCAAGTAGGACGGAAGGAAAGGGAAGTAGGAAGGAATGAAGGCATTCAAGTAGGACGGAAGGAAAGGGAAGTAGGAAGGAATGAAGGCATTAAAGTAGGACGGAAGGAAAGGGAAGTAGGAAGGAATGAAGGCATTCAAGTAGGACGGAAGGAAAGGGAAGTAGGAAGGAATGAAGGCATTAAAGTAGGACGGAAGGAAAGGGAAGTAGGAAGGAATGAAGGCATTCAAGTAGGACGGAAGGAAAGGGAAGTAGGAAGGAATGAAGGCATTAAAGTAGGACGGAAGGAAAGGGAAGTAGGAAGGAATGAAGGCATTCAAGTAGGAAGGAAGGAAAGGAAAGTAGGAAGGAATGAAGGCATTAAAGTAGGACGGAAGGAAAGGGGAGTAGGAAGGAATGAAGGCATTCAAGTAGGAAGGAAGGAAAGGAAAGTAGGAAGGAATGAAGGCATTAAAGTAGGACGGAAGGAAAGGGAAGTAGGAAGGAATGAAGGCATTCAAGTAGGACGGAAGGAAAGGGAAGTAGGAAGGAATGAAGGCATTCAAGTAGGACGGAAGGAAAGGGAAGTAGGAAGGAATGAAGGCATTAAAGTAGGACGGAAGGAAAGGGAAGTAGGAAGGAATGAATGCATTGAAGTAGGACGGAAGGAAAGGGAAGTAGGAAGGAATGAAGGCATTAAAGTAGGACGGAAGGAAAGGGAAGTAGGAAGGAATGAAGGCATTAAAGTAGGACGGAAGGAAAGGGAAGTAGGAAGGAATGAAGGCATTCAAGTAGGACGGAAGGAAAGGGAAGTAGGAAGGAATGAAGGCATTAAAGTAGGACGGAAGGAAAGGGAAGTAGGAAGGAATGAAGGCATTCAAGTAGGACGGAAGGAAAGGGAAGTAGGAAGGAATGAAGGCATTCAAGTAGGACGGAAGGAAAGGGAAGTAGGAAGGAATGAAGGCATTAAAGTAGGACGGAAGGAAAGGGAAGTAGGAAGGAATGAATGCATTGAAGTAGGACGGAAGGAAAGGGAAGTAGGAAGGAATGAAGGCATTAAAGTAGGACGGAAGGAAAGGGAAGTAGGAAGGAATGAAGGCATTAAAGTAGGACGGAAGGAAAGGGGAGTAGGAAGGAATGAAGGCATTCAAGTAGGACGGAAGGAAAGGGAAGTAGGAAGGAATGAAGGCATTAAAGTAGGACGGAAGGAAAGGGAAGTAGGAAGGAATGAAGGCATTGAAGTAGGACGGAAGGAAAGGGAAGTAGGAAGGAATGAAGGCATTGAAGTAGGACGGAAGGAAAGGGAAGTAGGAAGGAATGAAGGCATTAAAGTAGGACGGAAGGAAAGGGAAGTAGGAAGGAATGAAGGCATTCAAGTAGGACGGAAGGAAAGGGAAGTAGGAAGGAATGAAGGCATTAAAGTAGGACGGAAGGAAAGGGAAGTAGGAAGGAATGAATGCATTGAAGTAGGACGGAAGGAAAGGGAAGTAGGAAGGAATGAAGGCATTAAAGTAGGACGGAAGGAAAGGGAAGTAGGAAGGAATGAAGGCATTCAAGTAGGAAGGAAGGAAAGGAAAGTAGGAAGGAATGAAGGCATTAAAGTAGGACGGAAGGAAAGGGAAGTAGGAAGGAATGAAGGCATTCAAGTAGGACGGAAGGAAAGGGAAGTAGGAAGGAATGAAGGCATTAAAGTAGGACGGAAGGAAAGGGA
>JAUCBJ010004999.1:0-14827 GCA_032718475.1 Nemertoderma westbladi | reverse complement strand
TCCACCTCGCTTTGGGTGAGACATGTGCCACATTGTGAGTGATACGTGAAGCCACAAAAGCTCACAATGCAATTTACAATCTGAATTAGTGAACACAGAGAAGCAAAAATCACAGTGAAGATTGTCCATAGCGTTAGTTTAGTAGATTAGAGTAGGGTAGGCGGTAGGGGTAGGAGAGAGAGAGAGTGAGGGGGTGGGGGTGGGGGGTAGTTTTTTTTGTAGTCGTCGGATCAAATAAGTGAACGGGGAAACTCCGTAGACAATTAGTGTTGTTTACCGGAGAATCTACAGCACTAGACATAAGTAATACAAGTACTGCCCCTCTTCACACCTCATAGACTCCCTTTACGCTCTGTAGAGCCTGCTTGTCTTCTACCGAGATTCCGACCCCCGGTTTCCTTTAACCCCTCAAAATCCTGTCTGAGCAGTCTTCTAAGCTGCTCCTCCGCTCTCTCATCCTCTATTTCTTGCATAGTTCCTGCGAACATGCATCCCGATGTCTCCGACATCCTAATGGTATCTTACTCTTAATTGGGCCGCTCAGTGTCCACCCGAACGGTGTCAATATCGCCACCGGGTCACACTGCTTGTCTTCGCCGAAGACCGTTTGCATCCTTTCGTGGGCCGTCGGGCAGTCCATTCCTACTATGATGGACCGTCCACCTCTGGGATTGAGAAGTTGATATCATCCAGGAATTTATATTGTTCCGACTCTCGATGTTGGTTGGTCGCCTGGCATTGATGTTTATTGACTCTATCACTTGGATGGGGTCGATGGTTGCCCCGTAGTCGCATCCCGGTGCTATTGCTGCTATGACGATATATTTGGTGATTCGTCTACCCATTGTAATTTAAACTTCGACGACCGATCTATCTAACTCTCCATTCAATGATATTGATCCGGACATAAATTTAGATAACAACAATATTTCGCGGGGGTTATCACACAGCTGATACTTTTAATAAAGAATTCGGTAACTTAGAGAACTCTAAGTCGTTCTCGGTTTTTCATGTCAATAGCCAAAGCCTACCAACACACAAGTGTGAAATATCAAATTTTTTCCAAACTCTGTCGAGTGATTTCGATGTGTTGACATTTTCTGAAACATTTTGAGCACTTCTTCGGACCCCTCAGAAATTACTTTTCCAGGTTATGAGTTGGTCTCACAGGATAGGCGTGACACAAAACGAGGCGGCACTGCAATTTTCATTCGAGATGAGTTCGATTTTATTGAACCTACTGATTTACGAATATCGGGACCTGAGAATTGCTGGATCGAAGTAAAACGTCCCCATCCAAATAAACCTCTAATAATAGGATGTATGTATGTTTCCCAAACAGATGACCGTAATAATTTTATCGATGATTTGGATAACTTACTATCCTTGCTAGCTGATAAAGGCTATGACGTGATCATTACAGGTGACATGAACATCAATTTAAAAAAACCTTGTAATTTAACTCTTAATTACCTTCAAACCATAAACTCAAACGGTTTTAAGCAGGTCATTACAAAGCCAACTCGCATTAAAAGTTCTCCACCATCTTTGCTTGACCATGTCATAACCAATATTAATACATCGATATCTAATGAGGGTGTTTTCCTAACAGAAATTGCCGATCACTTACCGACATTCGTGATCTTAACAGATTATTCTAATTATTTCAGGCCTGATACTACGAACTTTATTTATGATTATTCAAATTTTGATCATACAACATTTTTAGCTGATTTGTCAGACATTGACACGTGGACCTATAATAACGCGAATAATCAGTTGAGAGATCGCTTTGATATATTTTATTCAAATTTAGATGCAATATGTCAAAAACATGCCCCACGCAAAAAAATTCCAAAAAAACTGGTGCCTCATAAACCCTGGCTTACCCAATCACTGGTAAAGTCAATCAATAAAAAAAATAACTTATATGCGAAATACGTTCATAAACAAACCCCGAAAAACCATTTAATATATAAAACATATAGAAATAAACTTACAACAATATTAAGGGGCGCGGAACGGGATTATTATACATCACAATTTGATAAAAATAAATCAAATATGCGGAAAACTTGGCGTACTATAAATACTGCTCTTGGTCGAACACCGAAAAAATCCATTCCACGTAAAATATCCGTGTCTGATGGTAACATTGAGTCATTGATCACTGAACCAGGTGATATTGCCGAAACATTTAATAAATTTTTCACTTCTATAGGTCCTTCTCTCTCCAATGAAATTCCCATATCTCCCCGTTGTCCTCTGCGACATATTAGGCATAAAAAATCGAACTCCTTTGCACTTATAAAAACGACACCGGTTGAGGTGCAATATTTTATCTTAGACATAAAAGAAGCCTCAGCTACAAATGATATGCCCAATCAAACTTATAAAGCTGGCTGCTCGTATTTTGAGTGAACATATCTCGGAATTAATAAATATAAGCATTGTAAATGGTTTTTTTCCAAATTCGCTCAAGCAAGCACAAGTAATACCTGCCTATAAATCTGGTGATCCGCGTTTTACAACTAATTACCGTCCAATCTCACTATTACCAGTTATGAGTAAATTATACGAGCGTAGTTCACTATCCTCTCTCGCCTCACGCTCTTCTTGTTCTTTCCTCCCTATTTCCTCACACTCCCTAAAACTCCTCGCAGCCTTCTCGGCCCTCTCTCCGGTCTCTCTAGCCAGTTCCATCTCCTTCTCTAATAGCGCTCTCCCCTCCTCTAACTGTCTCTGTACTTCTCTCTGGCCTTGCGCTATCAGATCGAGATGGTACACCGCATTTATTTCCCTCACCCGTCTTTCTTTTGCGGAGGATGTGGCAGACTTATCGGTCATGACGGATTCCCTCCGCCTTCCTGTTCTACTAACTTTCCCCCTCCTCTCGGAACTTCCTCCGACCGACGAGACCGAATCCTCGGGGTTAACCTCGGATTCGCCCTCCTCAGGTCTCCTCCAACCCACTAATTTTGCTCCCCGGACATGGACTAAGTATGGCCCTATGTACACCAAACTAGGCTGCATACCCCTACACTCCCATAGATCATACAGTTCGCTGGCAACCCCTCTCGCTCTGTCCTCGGCTAGTTCTCTCTGCCCAAAGCGCAGTAGATAGTTAAAGTGTTCGTTCGACTCACCTAGCCTTTTCTTTAACTTTACCTCATCTACTTTCGCCCCTCCTTTGGCCTCTTTAAGTAGCTTCCGGGTCGCGTTGTAGGCCCGTCGAAGTCGATCACTCACCCCGACGTCCTCGTCGCCAACATCTCCTCCGTCTCTCCGGGTCCGGCGTCGTACCGTCGGCCCCACTGTCGCCGTTCCGGTGGGCCGTCCGTCGCCCTCGGCCTGTGGCTGGCCGGCGACATCGGTACGTCGACCCTCGCTCCGTGTCGACTCGTCTCTCTCCTCCCTCGTCTCGCGCTCTCCTCGTAGACGACCCCCCATGTCTCGGTTTGCCGGGTCGCTCGTCATCGACGTGGCGTCGACCGGCGTCGACGCGGTTGACGTAGCATCAACCGGCGTCGTGGGTCCGTATCGTCTCGTCGCGGCCTCACGGATCGTTAGGTCTCCGTCCGGGGTCCGCGGCGGTGTCGTCTCTCTCCCTCGGCTCATCATGTGCTTTAGATTGGTGGCTGGTTTCACTGTTTAACTAGGGGCGGCTTGGGTTTAATCACTGTGACGGGATCCACGAAGGATCCCGATTTATCCGGTTTATCAATCTACGCGTCCCCGCCGTGTGTGAAAGGTGAAAAGAGTTTGTTGATCGTTGTATATAGTCTCTCGGGTATAATGTATAATAGTATAGATGATATATGTATAACTGTATAATTGAATGATAGTAAACGGAAGGCGGGAGACGGTGATTAAAGTCCCGGTACTTCCCTAGCTAAACTAACCTAACTAACACTAAATGATACACTGACTAAATTATAGCTGTACTGATAATATATATTGCACGGTTGGCCAAGCTACGTTACTCAGCTGGTGCCTTCCCCCCATTGGCTAATAACCCTGTTGTCGCCCTTTTACCTTCCCCAGAAGTGTTTCCCTTCGCCCCTGCTATTCTCTCTCTTTCTGGGGCGTAACCCCTGACCCCTATTGTGCGTGTATCTCTCCTTCCCACTTTGTTGGGGTGACACGAGGTTGATATTGGTAATCAACCTCGTGTTCCCAATATTGCTTAACGGCTCACTTTATGGGGTGTTAGCGGAATTGGATAAGCTAACAATTGGCAAACGAATGTTTAAATACATCAACTCTATATGAAGACATATAGAGTTTACTTCTGTGTCCTCTCAGACTACTTCTGTACACACTTGCGTAGGTGAAAAAATCATGAAAATCTAAATCAACCAGATTACGTTCTATATTGTATACCATTTTTCATTCATTCAGGCCCATATAATTTAAATTTTCAAATGGGAACGAGTTTGATCATTTCTGGACCATCTGGGTCGGGTAAATCTACCTTTGTCGGCAACTTAATCAAACACAAGAATGGTTGCTTCAATGTATCCCCCTTGCGAGTATTGTATTGTTATGGGAGCAATTCCCCAACTATTCCAGGTATTACCCACCTTTACAAAGGTTTACCCGAAAATATAGATAGTTTAATAAATAGTCGAGATTTATTAATTATAGACGATTTATTAACAGAAACTGAGTCCAGTACAGCCTTAACTGTATTATTTACTAAGGTTGCTCATCATTCCAATATATTTATTTGTTTCATAACGCAAAACATGTTTTACGGTGGGAAGCATAACCGTACAAGTTCAATTAATAGCATACCTTAGTATTAATGAAAAATCCGCGAGACAGTTTATCGGTTTTAAATTTCGCGAAGCAGATGTTACCCGGGCAGACAAAATTTTTAGTAGATTTCTATCAAGATGCGACTATTGACCCATTTTCACATTTCATAATTGATTTACGTCAGGAAACACCCGAACATTTAAGATTTAGATCGGATATATTTCGTAATCATAATTGTTACATTAAAAATTACATTGATTATAAACGTAGCGAAAATAATAATAATAATAATAATTAATAAAATTCCTATTTTGTAAAAATTTTCAATAATGTCGCAACAATGAATAGACTTATGCAGAAATATCGTAATGAATTGGAATTTTTACGCAGCGCTACCCCTCAACAAAGAACTTATTTTATTAACCATACCGCGAGTAACGAATTAATACGCCTCATTGTAAATACTGCTTTAAATGTTCTAAAAGGTAACGTACAATTGTCCCTTCATTCATTTAGAAATATTCATTATTATAAAAAGGTATTAAAATCACTCAACCACAAAACAAAAAATATATCAAGTTACAGAAAAAAGTTAACCAATCAATCTGGTGGTATACTTCCGCCGTTTCTAATACCCTTACTCGGCATTGGCGCGAAACTCACTGCGGGGGCTGGTGCCGCTGCCGCTGGGGCAGCTATTGCGAAAATAATTAACCGTGGATGGTAATAATAATAATAATAATGGTTAAAATGGAAGTAACATTTAGAAAATTATATTTAGAATCGAGTAAACCATTAGCTACTGTTTTAAAACCTCAAGATATACCTAGAGTAAATACAAAAAGATCAGAAAAGATCAAAAAAATCATCAACTTCAAAGAAAATAAAAAAATTTCAGCTGTTTTTACGTTGATGCCCTTTATAAGAGATTTGAATATAAATATTACTTGCAGTTGTCGAAAAGATGACACGCAAGATGAGACCGATTTTAAACCGGAGCTTAGACAAAAAACTGTTAAGAATTTATTCAGATCCTTCATCACCTGCGGGCTTTGCAAGTATCACAAAATTGGCAAAAGCAGCAAACATCAAACTATCTCAAGCCCAGAAATGGTTAAGCGGCCAAAAGACATATACCCTTCACGCACCACATAGACATCATTATCCAACATCTAAAATATTTATGGGAGGGCTAAATGATATATATATGATAGATCTGGTGGATATAAATTACAAAATAATAATTCTAACTATATATTAACCACTGTATCCACTGGCCACTTCTGTATCCCAGCGCCAAGTCGAGGGGGGAGGAAACACCAGCGATCTCTTGCTTCCCTCATTAACCAAAGGATCGCCGATTTCAGTGCCATGGTTAATTCAGGTTCAGGTTTTCCAACACCACCATCTCGGACATCTGGCCCCTATTGCCAGAGGCCCCAGGAGGAGTCGGTTAGACTGGCAACCATGGTGGCAGAGAAGATAGAGGATGGTGATATCAAGGGAGCTATACTGTTAGCTTCCTCGAAGAACGCCATTGCCCCCAACACACCGGAGACACTAGAGTTGCTACAGGGAAAGCACCCTGCTAGACCAGATGATAGAAGAGACCCACCACCGCCTGTCACCTCGTCTGCTCGCCCTTGTACCCCCACGATACTCCGGAGGTTGATCTCATCCTTCCCTAGCGTGAGTGCTGGAGGCCCAGATGGGGTGCGGCCTCAGATATATAAGGATCTTGTCACCCCAACAAATGGCGAAGCTGAAGAACGCCTCCTGTCATCCCTAGCAAGGTTCGTTGATGTTACCATGGCGGGCAAGGTGCCAACTGCTATCCGGCCTATATTCTTTGGGGCAAACTTGTTTGCATTCAAGAAGAGTGTGCCGGGAATCCGTCCCATAGCTGTTGGGGTTACCCTTCGTCGTTTGTGTGGCAAGTTCTCTGGAACCTTAGCTGCAGAGAAACGGACAGAGTCATATGGATCGGTTCAGCTGGGTATTGGCTGCAAGTTAGGTGCGGAGGGGGCTGCCCACGCAGTAAGGGCGCTGGTCAATGGGGAAAATCCGGCGGGTTTCGTGTTGCTAAAAATAGATTTTAGTAATGCATTCAACTCAATCCGCCGAGACTCAATGCTGGAGACTGTCCATGCTGCTCATCCCGCGATTTATAATTACACCCTTGCTGCCTATGGGGAGGCAACCTTTCTCCTTAATGGTGACCAAGTCCTACTCTCTGACGAGGGCGTACAACAAGGGGACACAGATGGCCCGCAGCTGTTCGGAGACACAGAAAACCCAACCATCCAGGCATTGGAATCGGCTTTCAATGTCTGGTACCTGGACGATGGAAACCTAGCTGATGACCATCGGGTTGTGCTGAGGGACCTCTCAAGGTTGATCGATGATGGGAGGAAACTTGGGCTGATGATTAACCCCACAAAGAGCGAGTTGTTTTTCTTGGGGCCCGAGACAGAAGAATCACGTGCCCAGATCCAGATGGAGTTCGATGCTATCTGTGGCGGCATCCCATGCCCGCCGCTGGATCAGCTGACCATTCTTGGTGCCCCCATCAGAGAATCTGCCATCGCCTCTTGCCTCACAGCCAAGGTCGGCGACCTCACCACTCTAGTTAGCCGGCTTCCACTCCTTGATGCACATCACGGCTTTTTCCTCCTGAGGAACTCATTTGCCATACCCAGGCTGATGTACTTCCTTAGGGCTGCCCCATGTTTTAGGTTCCCCACCCTTCTTAGGGACTATGATCGAGTGCTTCGTGGTGCCCTCCAAGTGGTTGCCAATACAGAAATTGGTGACCCAGCAAGGGCCCAGGCTTGCCTACCAGCACGGGTTGGCGGTCTTGGTTTGGGATCAGCAGTGCAGCTCGCACCCTCTGCCTTCCTGGCTTCTGCGGCTGCATGTTCAACCCTTTCAAACCGCTTGTACCCTTCCGCAGGGATGCCGAGCCCAGCACGGGAATTAGCCATGACCATACGGAATGCGTCACTCCCCCCTGACTCAGCACCACCCACTGTGTCAACACAGAGGGTGTGGATGGCGCCCATCCATCAAGAAAGCCTCGCCACCCTCCGTCTTGTAGCTTCTACTCTCGACCTTGCTCGACTGGACTCCCTCGATCACCCGACCGCTGGCTGCTGGCTTGATGCTCTTCCAAGTGCAGCTCTGGGGCTAAAACTAAGCGATGCGCAGTTTCGAATTGCCATCGCCATTCGCCTTGGAGAAAAGGTGGTAGAGCCCCACATCTGCGACCGTTGTGGCAATCCAGTAGCGTCCAATGGTCTACATGGTCTCTCATGCCGGAGGAGCGCAGGCTGGTTCCCTTGCCACACCATGGTTAATGATATTGTGAGACGGGCATTGGTCAGCTGTGGGGTTCCCTCCATTCTGGAACCATCAGGACTCTGCCGCAATGACGGGAAGCGTGTAGACGGGGTGACACTTGTGCCTTGGTCCCATTGTCGAATGCTAACCTGGGATGCCACAGTGGTTGACCCCCTTGCCCCTAGTCACCGCCAACAGACGCTAATTGCAGGGGGTCGTGCTGCAGAGGGTGCCGAACAGGGAAAGAACTTGACATATGCGGAGGTGATGGAGCAGGGTCATATATTTCACCCTGTTGCGTTCAAGACCCTGGGGCGCCCCGGTCCGGAGACGTCATCCTTCCTCCAGGAGATTGGGTCCCGTCTCCACACCATGACTCATGAGCCGCGCTCCCACAGGTTTCTACTTCAGCGTATCGTCATGGCCATTCTGGTGGGCAACGCGGCGTCTGTCCTGGCAACTGCTGGCCCATCCCCTGGTGGACTCTTTGGGGATTAGGGCCCGGTCAGTAGCCTTTGCCGTAGCATACTCTAACGCAATGTTCAATGTATCGTATATTACAATATTACTTTTAGTTTTATATTATATTGATATGTGATATAATTGTTGTATTTAATTATTATTACTAATTAATTCATTAAAATAAAAATGGCTAATTATATTAACATGTATTGACATTCTTTAGCCGGCTTGCTTTCGCCTACAGGATGAAAACAAAAACAGGTATTGAAATTATTAATATATTGCAAAAAATATTCCAGAAAGGCAAACCAAACAGAATCGCTACTGACCAAGGATCTGAATTTTTAAATACACCTGTGAGGAAATATTTAGATACTATCGGTGTACGGTATTACGTAATGTACTCTGTGAATAAGGCGGCTATAGTCGAAAGATTTAATAAAACATTAAAGACAGAAATGTGCAAAATTTTCACACAATGCGGGAATAATGTTTGGATAAAAATTTTACCAAAGCTTATTTCCACTTATAATAGGTCATTTCATAGGACTATACAAATGAAGCCCATTGAAGATAATAAACTTAATGAAACTGAATTAATGAATAGATTATATGGGAAATATAGACAGATTAATCACAAGAAAATAAAATTTAAAGTTGGAGATACAGTACGATTATCTATTGCGCGTACTGCTTTTGCTAAAGGCTATTGAGAACAATGGACTCGTAAATTATTTATTATTCATCGGGTCAGATTGGATAGAGTGCCGGCAGTAATGTTTGATATTAAGGACAGCGCTGGAGCTATAATAAATGGTTTATTTTATTCATACGAACTCCAAAAGGTCCACGCAAGTAGTGGCAACTGGGACTGTAGCTATTGAACAGGAGGTTTATGGGGAGGAATTGCATCACTTAATCGACTTACATTATGCCCACCCGGGACTTCATAGGTTCTTCCGGTTTAATAACATGGCATGGGCAGACCTATATAAGCTAAAGGTTTCCCAGGTTCCATGCAGCATGGAAGAACTATCCACTTTAGTTTATGATCATGTAGCCGATTTTAATCAGCGTGTGTGCCAAGTAATGTCCTACCTGTGATATATATAAGTCATACGTACATTTACTAGCCAACAACACAATATAACAGAACGGTTTACATGTAACTATCACGCCCCCTTGAAGCAGTTTGTAAGTGCTGAGGCTTTATACTACAGTAACTATACACATACAGTACATACATACATACAGTAACTAATTCTAAATCCCGTTAAGATATATATATTAGATAATATAAGTTTAAATTAAGTAAAGAAAGTTAGGGAATATGACTGTAGGGTGTGAGATCAAGCTGTTTTAGTATAATAATATTTTAAGAATTCAATAGGTGACATCTTATATGATCAATCACTAAAAATTTATTTTTTTATTATTAGCTTTCGATAGCTCTCTCTATCTTTTTCAAATAAACGATATTCTAGAATTAATGCACTACAAATAATAATACTACCCTAGCAACTAATGAGTTTGTTAAATCTGTGAATCTTTAATCTTTATAATTCTTAAGGATTGAAAACATCAAGTCCAAAGTTATTGATCACCGTCTCGTTGAGAACATTCAAACCCATTGGTTGTAAAGTTTCCAACCGGCACTGCCATTCTCCCTCTTTAATTCTGAGTTTTTGTCGGTTCAGTTTTTTGTTTGCTGAGATCGGTAGACAATCAAATGGTGTAATTCTGAAGTGTGCATTGTAAGAATGACCCGAGTTAGTAAAATGTCTGTCGATGGCAGTCGATGGTTTGTCATTAATTATCTTTGTCTTGTAGTTGGCTATCCTAGGCTTTAAGTCCTCTGTTGAACCGATACCAAATAAGTTACATTTAAGGCAAGTAACCACATAAATAACATTTTTAGCATTGCAAGATAAATCCTTCTTTATATAAACCCTGTGGCTTTTGTTAGTTGTTGAGCTGACATATTTTAAAGGTAATAATACTTTACAGGGGACACATGCCGCTCTGTGGGGCGAGCCACGAAGTGAGTGAGCCTTAGCGTAGTGGTACCATTAATCAACCTGTCGTTCTGTCGTTCTGTCGTTCTGTCGTTCTGTCGTGTTCAATTTTAAACGTTAATAACTCGGCCAATCTTTGATGAAATCTATCCAAACTTGGTACACATGTTGTTTGGCAAAAGTTTAGAAATTTTCCAAGTAGAATTTCCGTGTGGCCTTCGAGAAGCTAAGATAATAGCAGTTAATTAGTTAATTAAGTTGATTGCGGTGAAAACGCCATTTTCAACCTGCCTTTTAAAGGAAATTAATTGTTTTACAGTATAAGATTTAAATAATTATACTTAAAAATTATACAGATATAATCCCCATACGCCATTCTATTATAGTTTTTAATTAGTTTAAGTGATTTGCTTTAATAAATGTGTCTTTAATTGATCTAAACGTAATTAAACCGCACAATTATTGAGTACAAATTGAATCCTTCCCATTATTGGTCAAGTCTCTGCTGGTGTGGAGCTAGCTGCTGGGAGTTGTGGCTGTAGACTAACCTGAGAGGAATTGTAATAGAGGCAACCAGTATTGCTATTCCAGCCCAATCACTGAATTGTGTTTATTATAGGCTGGACGGGCCGCATAACCGTTCGACTATTACTACTATTGCTATCTCAGTTAAATGACAGATATAATAACATAAATACAATCCATGGCATGGCTGTTGTAGGCTTCTGAAATAGTTTATTCCACAATGTATATGTCTGGTTATTTTTTAATTGAATTTTTGCAAAGTAGTAAAATTAATGTTCTTAAAAATAATATTATTATTTTATATGTAACCTAGGAAATTAGCTACATTTTTTCGCTGCAGCTTTAAGAGTGTACATTGATTTAATATTATTTCAATACCCATATTACTACATCGGCATAAGATGCGTTGGCGTTGTATCACACATCTCCACATATCACACATCTCCACATAGATGTATCAACAGTTACTCGCACAGTTTCGAAACTTCGCATAGTTATAACTGTATAAAGATCGTCAGTCTGCGTTTAGGAAAAATATTTTATGACAAAACAGGACAAGCGACGAGCGCAACGAGGCATATAATGAAGACGAGTACTGCGTTGACTAAATTATTATATAAACCACCTGGCTTCACATATTGATCGCATCCCTAGTTATTATTATTATAAAGATCGTCCTAGCTTGCGTTTAAGAAATATATTTAAATACAAAACAGGACGAACGCAAAGAGGCTTATAATGAAAACGAGTACTGCGTTTATTATATTCCTATAAACCACCTGGCTTTGCATATTTAACGTGCGATTGGAAATAAGTTCGTGCTACCCTTCCGTGGGTGGTAGATGTCGCGGTTATGTATTGGTGGTTGGGAAGGGTGGGGGGGGGGGGGGGGAGATTAAAAGGGGTGAACACGTACTGTCCACCTTTCTTTGATTGATTGGTGGTGTGGGTAAATTTCTCAAAACCTGATTTTGTGATACAGTCGCTGCATTTTAATTTGTATATAATAACTAGGCCTCGTGCTGCGCGAAGTCCCCACGAACGTGTCACATTTATGAACTCCTAGAAAATCACAAGGTGAAAGTTCCCTTGTACACCTCAGTCTGGATGGCGCAAGGATATTCTTTAACCCTATTAGTACCGGGCTATAAAATGCTGTACAAATACCGGGGGGGGGGGTCATATTGACCCCTCCCTCTAAAATCTACAAATATTAACGAAAAGGTCTGATTTTTTGTTTGTACGTAGGTATCACTAGTCTGGATCCGACCGAAAAAAAAATTTTCAAAAAAATGGACTGGAGTGGTAATATTGCAGCACCAAAATTACAAGTAGTGCACAATTTTCACAAAATTTGAAAGTTACATTTTTCGGCTAATTGTTTTTCAATACAGGTTTTCTGGGGCGCAAAATACATTGGAAAATATTTAAAAATGATATGATTACCATAAATGGCTGTTTAGTCCTCTATGCGTAGGAAAAAAATGAAAAAAACAAGTAACCAGCACTTTTCAGTTAGAACACAAAATTTTTAATTCACTTATACGATGCTATAAATTCACATTTTTAGGTTTTCTTGGGCGCTGATTCTAATGGAATACATTTCAAATATGCCAGATCATTGCTACTTGTATTTGTCGGCGTAATTTGGCAAATTTTGGTGCTAGCACCAAATTTCGTACCCATCACCAAAAAGTACAAGTTTGCGATGTCCAGTGCTGTTTTTATTGTTTCCATCGGATTCAGGACCCTCATAAACCCGTATAACGCAAGAAACAAGATGATACTATCTACTGATCAATTTACTCATTTTCCAAAATTTGGTGCAAAACAACAATTTTCACCCACCGGCGAAAAATACAAGTTTGAAAACTCTTATGAAATTTTTATTGATTCCATTGAATTCAGAACCCTAACAAACCCGTATAACGCAAGAAACAAGATGACACAATCAATTGATATATTTGATGGTTTTCAAAATTTGGTGCTAGCACCACATTTTGCACCCACTTCCGAAAAATACAAGTTTGAGATGTCTAGTTCGATAATTATATATTCCATTGAATTCAGAACAGCCATAAACCTATAAAATGCAAGAAATAAATTGTCACAAGCAATTTTATCTATTGAATGGATTTTCAAAATTTCGTGCTAGCACCAAAATTAGCACACAGCACCGAAAAATACAAGTTTGATACGCTTGGTGCAACTCGTATATATTTCATCGAAACCAGAACCCCAAAAAACCCAAATTGCGTAAAAAACAAGTTTCAAACAATCAATTTACAAAATTGACATATTTCAAAATTTGGTGCTGGCACCAAAATTTGGCACTCGCCGAAAAAAACAAGTTTGAAATTTCTAAATCAATTTATATGAATTCCATCCAATTGCTAACACCAAAAAACCGGTGTAAATAAAAAATAGAGATGTTACAATTAATATTTAATGAAATGTAATTTTCAAAAAACGTCTCAAAAAAAGTGCCAAAAGTAGGGTTAAAAAATGGTGCTATAACTCGAAAACTACCCAATATTTTTGAAAACGGTTTTCACTACTAGGAAGACAATAGATTTTTAGGAAAAGTCATAAAATTTCAGAATTCCAACTGCGTTTGTTTCAGAATTATAATAAAAAAACCACGGGAGGGGTCATATTGACCCCCCCCCGGGTTTAATAGGGTTAAGGTTGGTGCGCGGCGAGTTACAACTTCCAATTTATGACTACTCCAAAAAGATTTTGTCATTGAATGTTCATCTAGAATTGTGGAATGTTTTGAAATAATCACCTTGGGGTTAGGTAATAGAGGGTCATTATTGTGTACATAGAAAAGTTGTTTCTTTTTATTCTTTCTAGGCTTGTCTTTTTTTACTTTAAGGGCTTGAAACTGCGTACTGACTGCTGCAGAAGCAAATTGTTGAGCAACAATTTTCTCATCCCAGCCTCTCGCGACAAATGCAGAACCATACTCAATGAGACTAGAAAAAAGATCTGAATCTAAACTACAATTCCTGCGCAAGCGTAAAGCTACACCATAAGGGATGTTTTGAATCTGTGAACGTGGATGTGCGCTTGAAGGACACAAATACTGATGTACGTCCATAGGCTTGTGATAATTTTTAGTTTGGATGTATCCACTGTCATCAAAAAAAATAGTTAAATCCAGAAAATTTACTTCTTTACCAAATTGTTCTAACTTAAAGATGATCTTTCCGGGAAGTACTGTCTCATTTAAATGTGTGACTAAATTTGTAATAATATCTTCCGAAAAATTAATTCCAAAGGAAATAATGTCGTCTCGGTATCTTTTGTATTCTTGTGGACTGTTATTGAAGGAAGACACTGCCGTGTCAATGAATTTGGCTCCCCATATATCGGTGTAGGTACAAGAATAAGAAGGTCCCATAGCTGAACCCCCAGACTGGGTGAAGTGTTTGCCATTGAAAGCACAATTATTGCTTTCAAGGCAAATTTTAAGAGCTTCTAATATGCATTCATTAGGTGGGTCACCTTCTGCAACAATTGTTCTGTATTGTTCCAGAGTTTCCTCAACTGCCGCTAAACCCATGCAGTTATCAACTGAAGGGAAGGAAATTTGATACATCAAGGCACAAAAAGCTAGAGTTTGGCGGAAGGGGAGCTAGACGTTCATTGATATCTCGTATCCAAATCAAAACGTCAAATGTATTTTTTAGAAAAGCATCATGATTTGCTACCAAACTTCA